>JAHREE010000169.1:7239810-7260386 GCA_033628505.1 Tringa tobata | reverse complement strand
TTCCCCCGCCGCCCCGGGACTGGCCTTCCCTGTCGTCCCTCCTTTTCCCTCCGGGAGTGCCCGGGCCGGGGGGTGGTGGTGGGGGGACCACTGTGGAGGCCTTTGCTGGTGGCTGTTGAAGGAGAACGGCTGTCTCTGTTCCAGAGGATCCGGATTGAGCCCCTTCCAGCCCCCGTTGTGCAGCCAGAAGATGCACTTCCACACCTGCACTGCCCTTCGCTGGAGCATTTCAGAGACAACTATCTAATTCCGCAGAAGCCTGTGGTCTTAGAGGGGATTATTGACCACTGGCCATGTATGAAGAAGTGGAGGTGAGAAATAAGAGTTTCTTCCTTGTCCTGGTAAGGGCAAGGATCATCTTCTGTGTCAGGTATCTTGATGCTCAGTAGAGATCGTCACAGAAGACAGGTGCCATGGGGAGCGACTTGTTGGTAGCACCTTCCTTCTGCAATGTTGTCTTTGCTCTGTAGAAGTTGCTCCATAGATGAAGGAAAAGCATCAAACCATCCAGAGCATTCCCTGGTAAGTGCTCGGTGTGCCAAGGAGGGACACTGCTGGCCGGGATGGTGCTGGCCCTTGGTCCAGCCTCCCAGGGCTGTGCCGGGAGCACTCTGGTGAGTTGCTGACATCTCAGACACACATCAGTGATATTTACATCTCGGAACTTGCTGATAATTAGTGCAGTGGAAAGTGAATTTCAGAGATGTGCGAGTAAGCACGATTGGATTTTACATTCACAAGTACAAGCACTGATGTTTGTTCACTGTCGTGTTTGAGTTTCAGACACTGCCATTCAGGGGCGAGTAATAACATTGTGCTGCCTGTGTACCATAAGTAATGGAGCCAAAATTTTCAGTACTGAGAATTGAACACCTGTGAGATAAAGCTCATAATTCCTTAGAAAAGGGGGAAAAACCACTCAAGCTTAGTTTAAGCAATTGCTTTTGTTCCACAGCCAAGGGTAAAATTGACATTAAGCAAACACACATGTGTTCAGGATATGTTCATGGATATTACTGGCACCTGTATACAGAATTTAGCACTGACAGTTATATAGCATTAATGATAAAAAGATACCACATGTTATTTAGCAAACGTGGCAGGAGGCAGCAAAAAGATTAGCCATCCCTTGTCAAGAGAGACTAACAACTTAAATCTCCTTAGCTTGTAAGGAAACAATAGTTTACTGAGGTAAACAAGGTTTTAAACCAAAACAGAACAGAAAATTGTGGTGTAATGTACACATGAACTTGACTGCTTGTTCCTTGCTGCTCACATCCTTTTCTGCTGCCATTCGTCTTTGGCTGGCTGGTTTGAGAGAGAAGATACTCATGGTCGTAGAGTTTTATTACTTTAAAAGATTGATTTTGATTGTCTTACATTGAACATTAGTAAGAAGAGCAGTATAAAAGGGTAATGGAACTTCCTTTATTACAGTGTGGACTATTTTTGTCAAGTCGCAGGGTGCCGCACGGTCCCCGTGGAACTGGGTACTCGATACACAGACGAGGAATGGTCTCAGAAGCTTATGACTGTCGGTGACTTCATCAACCAGTATATTGTGAATGGGGTCTGTTACTTTTGTTTTGTTTCATCTCCAAATACAGCAAGTGTGTTACTGGTACAGAATATCTGCTTAGAACAAACATGTTCAGAGGTGATGTCAAGGGAGGGTGTATGCTGTAAGCAAAACTCTGAATTAAAAAGTTTGACATATTTCCAAGATCTGAAGCTACAAATAGTTATTGCAACAATAGCTAGGTTTGATTTTTGTTTATAATCAAATGTACAGCAGCTGGAATTTGATTAATAGATAGATACCTTCTGCAGCAAAAGCCTAAATGGTGGAGTCTAAGGATAAGGGATCCTCAGCCAGCAGTTTTGTTCCTTTTGGTAATTAAACTGCTTAGCGAGATCTAGGATCAAGATCCAAATTCAAATGCCACCAGATAAAAAAATTAGAAGTTGATTAGCAGTTGAATGTCCTTTAACTTTCAAAGCTGAGGATCTGAAGCACTTATCTCTGTTTCCTGGTCTTCTGGCACAGGAGGGACCATGTGCTATTGCAAATTGGTCTATGGTGCAGCCTGGAACAGACTATTGAGATACTTAGAGGGAGTGAAGGTGAAATAGCCTGTTTACCAGCAGGGTCTGGTTATAAAGATGCAAAGCATTGTCACAGGATTGACAACAGAACTGTCGAGATGCCATAGTATTCTAGCTATGCAACTTGTTGATTTTGGGGATGTAGCTACACTCTTACAATTTCAGTGTAGCTGTAGGTTAGTATTTCAGAAGACCCTTTAGCTAGTCAACTGTTGAAACAGCTCTAGTACTCTGAAATGGGACATTGGAAATGGATGTTACCTATAAGTAAAATAACTGACTGAGAAATCTTACCCTATATTTTTGATTGTCACTATGCATTTTTTTCTCTCTCTGCTGTAATTTCAGAACAGTGTAGGATACCTTGCGCAGCACCAGCTTTTTGATCAGGTAAAACTGAGTTAATGTTTTTATCTTTCTGCAGTCAAGTGTTCCCTTCGTAGCACAAGTCATCTCTGAGGATGTCTACTCTACTGGACGGAAGGGCATATAGAGAATTCAGAGTATTTCCTAACTTTCTCTTTCCACAATTTGAAGGAACGGAGGGAGGGATTTGTTCCATTTGGCTGAAAGGCACAGAAACAAAATCCTTTTGGGGCTGAAGACACTCAATCTTAGGGCTGTTTCGGTACAATGTAGCATACACTTACAAGGATACCACCTGGAAAGCAGCATGTCCCCAAAGAATACGTAAATCAGGGAAGAGATTTGGACAGAAAACAGTCTTCAGTGGTGATGTGTTTATCATATTCTGAAATGTCATTCCAGTTAACCTGAGATTAGGTTGGTGGGAGACGTAAAAAGGAATCTCACGGAGAAGCACACAGTCTGTAAAAAAGCAGCTGCTCCTTTCCAAGAACAGCAAACCTACTTATTCTTGTGGGTTACTCTGGTATCCGCTAAAGCAAAGTGTCTCTGAAGAATGAGAAACCCGTTCTTTCTCCTGCCTCTCCTTCCAACAGAATCTGCTTGCTAGGACAGAAAGTGTGAGGACGTTTACTGCAGATTCCCAGCAGCTCAGCTGCTTCTCCTGCCTTTGCTGGACAAGCAGGTCATTTGTTTTCTGTGTCAGGCCTTGTTCCTCTGTTCTATGAAATGCATACTTTTGGAAAGTCAGCACACACCCTTTTTTGTTTCTTTTGTTATGGGAGTAGATTCCAGAATTGAGGGAAGATATCAGTATCCCTGACTACTGCTGCCTGGGGGAAGGAGAAGAAGATGAGATCACCATTAATGCTTGGTTTGGTCCAGAAGGCACTATCTCACCTCTTCATCAGGATCCTCAGCAAAATTTTTTAGCCCAGGTCTGTACTCTACTTACTCTACACATGCCATTAATGCTTTAGCTAGAAAAAATGGCTGAATTGTGAAATACTTGAATCTTGGAACCAGCAACATGAATATTCATCCTGTGCCTTCTGTGGGCATTCCCACTGGTGTCAGTCCAGGAATCAGCTTTGACTTTTTGGTTATTCTGCCGCTTCACTCTAGGCACTGGTGACTTGCAGTTCAGTGTAGTGTTCAAGTTGGTCAGTTAGTCCACTTGCTTTACGAACTCTAGTCTTTCAATTAAGCACTCAGATTAAACAACTGATGTAATGATGACACAAAAGTAAGCTAAAGGAGTATATGGAAGCTTGGGAGTCACTCTGCAGGCACCTCTGCATGCTGCCATGAACTACACTGAAGACTCAACCTCCTTATTCTCAGTTCTTCTAATTACTTTCTAGCTATGTAGAACCCAAATAACATTGTATAAATTGGGTGCCTTAAACTTTGAATTTAAAGTAATTTCATTAAAAGCATTTCCTCATATTTCAAATTCTTATCTGCTTCAAGGTAACACGTACTTGAATTCCAGCAGTCTGATTTAACTTTTTATTATAGCAGTATCTGTTTATTACTAACAGATAACGCTGTTTCCTGTAATCCAGTACTTTACTGTTAAATGGCTAGCTATGGCCCACAGCTTCCAGTAATGTGCACGTTAATGACAGATGAAAAACATGTATTGTAATACATGCAGGTATTTGGAAGAAAGTATATCCGTCTATATTCACCACAAGATTCAGAAAACCTGTACCCACACGAAGGCCATATTCTTCACAACACTAGTCAGGTAAATAGTTGCCTGAAATTTTAATATCAATAATGTTACTTTATCAAATCATATTTGTGTAAAGACATTCTACTAATGATTGTTTTGGGTTTTTTATAGGTTGATGTGGAAGATCCTGACTTACTTAAGTTTCCCAATTTCAGAAAGGCTGCATTTCAGTCCTGTATTCTGATGCCTGGACAGGTTCTGTTTATTCCAGTTAAATATTGGCACTATGTACGATCACTTGACATCAGCTTCTCTGTCAGTTTCTGGTGGTCATAGATCTGAAACATGCATAAAGTCTGTTAGCATCGCAATAGGAATTAAAAATCAGAGAAAAAGCAGCATCTGGCATCTTCTCACAAGAGAATTCTTTTTAAGCCTGAGAATGTTCTTCCCTATCCAGAGGTTAGAGGTGGATTAAAAAAAAAAAAAATCCCCAAAACCTATATCCTCTTTCATCAGCATGGTGAAAGAATCAGGATGGGCAAATGTAAAGAAGACGCTACAGCCACTTTTATTTTTGAGGATGTTTCTAATATGAGTGCCTCTTAAAGACTGTGTTAGATCACCATCTTGTATGCGTTTGTACATCTGAAACAGCTCTATATATGGGCACTGCCAGGACTCTACTTCAAACTATGTTTGGAACATCAGGTTAGTGTTATCTTCTACTTGGATTTAATAATAATAAAAAGTAGAGTTACATAAACAGTGAGGGAACCCAAAGGTTGAACCAAAGGTTCAATATATTAAAAAAACAAAACTAAATGAAGGAAGATACCAATCTCCTATACAGAAGAAGTTAACTAGTGTTAAGGTCTAGGAACATTATTAATTGTAGTTAATCCATAGTGTAATTGCAGTTAAATAAACTGAAGCTTAATCATACTTTGATTAACCATCAGCTGCACTGCTGACACTCTGCCTTCTGCAGTGTTGCATATTTCTACCAAGGAAAGATATCACTGCCATTCCATTCTGGCACCTGGCAATATCTAGTCCTCATCTTTCTTTCAAATCACTCTTAAAGGAAAAAGCATCCTTACATGAAACTGGAGAGTGAAGTACTAATACTAAAACCTAAAAGAGTCTTAAGATCATTATTTTTTCCAACACTTCACAGACTTAAGCTGGCATTGCCCCAGAAGTCTTGTCCTGCTCCTTCCCAATTGTTTTAACTGTGGGAATATTCCCTCTCTTATTAAGCATAGCTGCTTGTGTCCTGGCCTTATGTCAGATGAAGTCTTCTGTGTCCAAAGAAGGGACAAAACTCAAGCAACAGTGCAACAAGTGTTCAAATTCTAGCCCTAGATCAGATACAAAGCCTTAGTGAGGAGACCACAAGTGCTGCATTGATTTTTCACCGACTTGAAGCCCCGTGGTGCCAGGAGCAGGTTTCATTTTCAGTTGTGCAAGTGAAACCACAACTAGGGAACACTGTTGCTGAGAAAGGCTTCTTTTAATAGTTCACCTGCAGGAAGGACTTGTAGGATTGAGAGACACAGATGTTATTAGTCATTCCCAAACACACACTGAGAGTCCGACCCAAGAATATGGAGAACTACATACACAAAACATCCTCCAAGAAAGCTGTGCAGTCACAACTGTTAGAACAGGAAGGTCAATGCTAGTTTTATTGTAAGACTCTTAAAACTTCAGGAAAAAAATAAGTACTCTGAACAGAGCACTGTTACTAAAGAATACAATACAGTCTGGATATTCTGCAAGAGTGGGGAAAAAGATCTCACTGAAAGTTTTCCTAGCACCGCCTGGTGCTCTTCTCTGTTCTCCCTGTTTTTGATGGTGACTGGGAGCCTGTTCGACTCGTACCTGTAAAGAAAGTAAAAGGAAGGTTAATGAATGACACAATACAAAAGGATGATACTGTATAGCATCCAGATTTTTAAAATGCTTCACATATTCCCTGTGTTCCTGTTTGGAATGTCCAATTTCCCTGGCTAAATAAAGGAATTCTGAAGAGGCTGTGCTCTTCTTAGACGCATGGCATTTCCAGAAGCTTTAGTGTCATGTCTTGTGTCTGTCCCCTATTTTCTGTCCCCCTTCATCCCCCCACTTGAATGTTATTAGAAACAACATGCATACGATCTGCTAATGACCATGAGGCACAATCCTTACACTTTCAGGGCTGTGTTGCCCATGTATGGTTTACTGTCACAAACGTACAACTAAAATCCAAAATAACTGATGTTCAACTACAGTTATAAATAATACAGGCAGTGCCACTGAATATCACAATCCATTATCTAGTAGTATTACACTCCAGTTTTTTTTAAAATAGGGTGCTTGGTACCTGGAATGTCACAAGACCAGAAATCATTACACTGTGGACAGCGTGGTTCAGTCTGAGCTCTGAAGTACTTTCTGACGCAAGGCAAATGCATTACAATTCCACAGGATTCACATACTTGGCTCTGAAATCAGAAGTGTTGATTAAAATATATAAATTTTTCTAACCTGTCCTTCAGTTTAAAATAAAGTTGTTACAAATTGTGGCAGAAATGCAATGCTTTATTCCAAAGAATGGTTCACATGGTACAGTTGGTAGATGCTCAAAGCTGGTAAATGATAAAAGGAGTTATTTTCCTGGAAAGTAGGAAATAACCATTCCTCTGTATTGACAAAATTTAGCTTGAAAGACAACACTGAGCTATCTGGGTGCGATAAAGGAGACCAACTGGGGTGGAAAAAGTAACATAGAAGCACGTTAGTTGGGAAAATGAGAAGATGCAGGGTCGAGGAGCAAGAAAATGCAGAAGTTTTGGAATAGGAGTTCAGGCTGTAACCACTTTTGCAAGACTAAACTGGTTAACTTATCAACAATCAAAACACAGTGCTTTAGCATGCTATATGTAAGCATGCACGGTCATTCTGAAGTCCAAGACGAGCAATTTCTGAACTAACATCCTGGGACCAAAGATGAACGTGTGTCACGTGAAGACTGCTTTTTGTAAGGTCCAAAGATAAGACAGCTAACACTTCACTGTTAAGCCTATTTAAGGATAAGGAGTTCATCTCTAGCCTGCTGGCTTTGGAAAGCAAGACAGCACAATAATATTCCTTACTGGGTGAGTTTGCTTTGGAGATACTGCTCCAAGCCAAGTTTGTTGTTTGGTTTTTTTTCCAAAGACAGAAGATTTTTCCCTACACTGGGAAAAAAAGGAGGGGGAGGAGGGGGCGGTGATTTTCTTTATATACACATGGGCAGCATTACCAGATTACAAGACCAGAATTTATGATTGCCTGCCTAATACTCAAAGGAAAGTATCACTAACTTCAGCTATAACCACATAAGTACATCAGCAGATGCCTACTGGAGTAATAAATCTTACCTGGATGGCGAGGCTGTGACAGATGTTACATTTCCTTGCCACATCTGGGTAGTTGCTGAGAATATATTGTTCCATCTCAATTATGCAGCGTGTATGCAGAGTATATTCTCCATTTCTCTAAGGAAACAAGTGGCAAGATGAGGAATTTCTTTTAATTCCTTTTACAGCTTTTTCAACCACCTGTTAGCAAGCATTTGACATGCACTTTTTTTCTGCCATTGTGAAACTGACATGCTAACAGTGATACAATGCAAAGCTGAAAAAACTTTTGAAGTAGCGGAATTAATTTGCTTAGAGAACCAGAATAAAGATCTCGCACCTTTAACAAAAATCTAGTTCTTGGAAGGTACAGATGAACAAGCATGATCTCCTTAACAAAGACACATGATTTTGGGACCTTCCATTTGCACATTAGCGAAAACTCTACTGGCTTTCAGCAAAATCTAGGCACTTACTGCTCCAGGTATCTTTGAAAATATCTGCTAAATTACTATAACACAACAAAACATGTGGCAGCAAGTTGGAGATCTATGATGCAATGAATCCAGGAGAAAAGGAATTGAGGTCTCACTTGCCGTGGGAAGCAACTGCAGTGTCCACATTGTAAAATAATCTCAATTTCTCCTCATGAAGTAGAGGAGATTTAAAAATGTGCAGTGACCCCTGCATTTCTGGTAGAGGAGTTTTCAACATGTTTGGCCTTGCTGCTTTTCAGGATATTCTAAATGTAACTCGCAGCACTGATCACCCTGAAGAGCTCTTGTTCCAAGTATGTTGTGTACAAAGGATGTCTGTATATCGCAACGCAGGGCTGTACAGACATACTCACCAGCTCAGCTACTGGAAACTGAAACCATGTTGTCCTGTATAAACCTCCCCAAGAACTTTTTCCTTGTAAATGTACTACCTTTTCTGCAAAAGTCCCTGCAGCAGCAATAAGCGCAGGCCCCATAAAAACATTTTTGCCATCATTCATTAAAGAACAGCTCCAGTTTCAACCATCCCATCCATAAGAAAATAATAGCTGAACCTATTAAAATATGAACACTTGAAAAGATACAGTATTTACCTCAGAGAGCCACCTATCCTCCACAAAAACTTTCAGCACTTGTTCTGCTTCCTTTTTCTTCATTTTCTTAGTTTTAAGTTGGTCAGCCAAGTTTAAAATATCCGTAGAAGAGGCAAAGCCATTTTCTGATGAAATTATTAGGTCCATCTACAGAAAGAAACATTTTCAACTATTAAAAAAAACCATGCAACTAGAGGGACACACCATATAGTAATGTGCAGGTTTTTAGCATCCACATATGAGATACACTACATGATATGGCTTGAGTCAGAACTGTAAAACAAAGGCCAAAATCTGAAACTATCATTGTTACCTTGACAGATTTCATCTTTGCCAAGGAAACATTTCCACAAATACAACTGTACAGTGCTGCCTAAATGAAGCTGCATTCAGGGACCCCTGAGCACACTCAGGGGTGACTGCTCTGTTTTTTTTTTTTATCTGCTTTTTGTCAAGGTTCTTTTGAGGAAAAAACTTGCTACTAAAGTTTGTCCACTCTGGAGCCATTAGTGCTGCTGAACCTACCTGGCACTTGAAGGCTCTAGCAGTATTACCAATCTTCAGATAATCTCTCATTGGAAACACTCCTGCTGCTCATCATCACAGAGCAGCAGAGGTTTTATGCCAGTAGTAGTATGTGCCAGGACAATGCCATCTCTGCAGGGCTGACATGGCTGTATAAGGTGCTTCACCGATAATGGGGGAGGGCAGGGAAATTAGACTTCTGCAGCTGTCACAGAACAGTAAATAAAGCTCTCTCTCCAGTTAATACACAAAATTTTATTTCAAGGAGTGTGCAAAAGAAAAAAAAAAAGTAAAAATCTATTGGCTGGATAAACTAAGTCCTCAAAGTTCAAGACACTATGAGAACAACTCACTAAAGCATGTAAGATACATACCTATGATCACAACTCATATTAATGGTCACTGATAAGACATTAGGCGTGAAATGTCCTGGAATCTCACCCCAATAGTTCTATTTGGAATTTAAAAAAATTCTCAAGTCTATGTTTTCTTGTTTAAAAAGCAGCATTCTGAGTAGTTAATTAAACACAGAATTAATTGGCTAAACAATAACAAGCCATGTTTCTATTCAAATCACCAAATCCAGCTTCTATGCTATTAGCATTAAAATCTAGTGTATATTACTAGACTACTGAAGCCAGTGAAAAATTCAGCAATCACAACTGAAAGTGCTGAAGAAAGGTGCTTGTTTAACTAAAAGCAGATGTGTCAAGTCACTAACTCTGAGGAACACTCCCCTATTGCTGGTGTGAGTTTAATGATAGCTGATTTCCAACAGGGAATCACTACTTGCCTATGTTCCCGTTCCTGCCTCCCCATTTGATTTGGGATAAACTCAGGTAAGATGACAACTAGTTCCTGACCCGTGTCTCCATTCATATCCATTTCCTTTTGTTTTAAGATGGTAACTTCACAAATAATGTGATTTACTAACTAATAACCAACATACTTACTGTTTTTCTGAACAATTCTAACTCATTTTCTGTATAGTCAGATGCCATTTTAGTTATTTCAGTTTCCGCCAAATTCACCTACAAAAAAAATATAAATAGTTAAACTGAAATCAAAGTGCCTTTGTATTTCCACACCACAAAATGTAAACTATCCTCTGGGTAAAGAATACAACATCTCACAATTAACAGAAATGTAATTTCTTTAAGTGGCATGAAAGAGGCGCTTGATGGTACTTCAGTCCTTTCTTTACAACCTCTGATCTTCCAGCCAGATATTCTCCACAGCTCCCTCTGCCCAGTCCGGGCTCTTCAACAATCCCATCTCCCCACTATACAACTAGTATAGACTATTAGTTCTACAGTAGAACTAATATATTACACCAGGATACTGTGCTGGACAGTAGCAGTAATTATAATACACACTTTTGTTTCACTGTAAAAAACAGTTACTACTATTTCATATTCTTATTGCACATGCTACTCCTGTTTATTATTAGCTCCACTTAATTGGCAAAATGACCCAGAAAGGTTGAAAGCAGCAGCTAGTGTTAGAATACCTCCTGTATGGTCTTTTGAAATTACTATATAACCTTCTCTCAGACATACACATTTCAAAGCATCTAGGGAAACTTTTTACGGGCCATTCCTTAGGAACCCTTTTATCCTAGGTTGACTTTTGAGTAATGGACAAAGAAAACTAAAGTTGGAGGGCTCTCTGTGTTTTCTAGCTTAAAAATTCCTCGGGAAAAAGCCTCCCGTGAAAAAGAAATCTCACTCCAGCACTTAAGCCAAGTTTATGCTAAATAAATCAGATGCTGCTGTAGTCCTCACTGCCATGTTCAATTTCCACACCCCTCAGCTGCTGGCAGTTTATCCTCCCCCTTCCCTGGTTCTAGAAGTAACTTCTACAGCAGCTGCCAGGGTAAGAGTGGACAGCCCCACATAAACCACACAAGGCGCTCTAAGAGTAAGCAGCCTGCTGGCACATGCAGCCTTCAGTTCTAGATTCTCTCCCTTTTCTCTAAATAGCAGTTCTATTACAGATGTACAGTAGGAAAAGGACCCCAGGTAACTCAATCTTTCTAACATCCAAAGATGGCACTTAGGATAGCCTTATGTTTATTACGCACAGATACAGCTAGAGTTTTTGGCCTATTTACAAACAGAAGGTGCACAGACCTTTCAATGGCCTGCTATGACAAGGTTAATTTTAAGTCGGAGCCACGGGAGGCTCCCTCTGCTACCCAGGAACTAGTCATGAGAAGCCAAACCACGCGATGGCAGCACATCACATACTTACTAAAGCATAATGTGCTGTCCCATCATCTTCCGACATTCCTTTCCGGATCTGCATAAACAAAGGCTGTAGATGACTGTTAATAGTACTGATGAAATCATCCAGTTTATCATGCGCGTAGTAGACTGAAAATAAATAATAAAAAGCACATACACAAAAAACCCAAACAACACGAGGCAGATCTTTTTCATGTTTTATCTGCAGAGACATCTTTTTCTCGAGGTAAAAGAGCTAAAAGTTAGTGAGGCAGAATTCAAACAGGTCTGTTATATTCATCATTTTCTGGTGCTGATGACCACTAGCCTTCAGAAAAGCTCAGCTCCTTGAAAGTCAGAGTTTAGAAGGAGAGTCCAGACATTCTGCCTTGCTGTATGGAACTCACCACATTAACCCATTATTTACAGTGACTTGCACTAAGTTGAATCGAAAATAAAACATGACCAGGAAAAATTATTATGCACAATACAAAAATAAACTTGCTTTCTGTCATTTACACACAACAGATTCCTGGTTCCTTCGCGTTCTGTCTCACAAATTAATGGCTTGTACATGATCACGTTACATACCAGAAAACTTAAAATTCTAGCCTTGTAGAAATACAGGTAATATCTGTGTCACGGTCTACAAACAAATTAAATACTAGCAGAAGTTCTATCACAGACATAATTAAGTTGGAGTTGGGAGTCATTCTGTAGAAGCACATGCTATGGCTTTTCTTTGCACAAAAATAGCACACGCCTTCAAGAGTTTCCATCCAAAACAAAATTATGTCAGTGCCAAAACTCCTCTTGACTTCAGGAGGCTAGGGTTGAAAAAACAGAGTTAAATAACAGCTCGTAACTTCAGAAAAATGATTGCTGTCTCAAAAATACTACCAGTTATCACTAACTTAACACTTTTCTCAGTTATAAGAGTCAATCACTTGTGCAACAGCATCAGAGGTCCCACTCTCAAAACCCCACTGTATGGCATAGTACAATACAAAAACACCAGTGACAGGATGCTCCTGCCCAGAAAGTTCATGGTTCTGATATATAAGACTCCTTAAGTGAACAGAAGAAACAAACAGCAAGAACAATAATAATGTAAGTATCATATTAAAGTAAGTATACTGTTGTCAAATTGTTGTGCCACCTGCCTGGCACCTGTCAGCAGGAAACACTGCGTACATCAAAGCCAGGGACCCTCAGTGACAGATCTAAAACAGGGTGAGATGACAGATAACAGAAGAATATTCTTTTGTACAGCAGCTGTAACATTTTAATGTGAGATGAATGGCTGCTCAAATAGATCTTCTGTGAAAAAGGGGATATAAACTCTCCGTAAAAAAATGAATGGGGGACAGACCACAGCAAAATTTACAATTCCAGGCTCAGGAGAAATCATAAATGCCCTTTACTATTTGTGAAAGCTTATAACTTACTTCTACAAAGCAGCTGTACAGGCAGCCATAATAACTGGTTGAATAGAAACTGTTTACTCAAATACATCACTACTGAAAACAAGTTATTTACTGTCAACAGATTTGATGAGAAATTAGACAAACTAATGTGATCTTCATTACGCATCCACAATCTTTGTATTCCGACTATGCATGTACAGGAATGTCTTTGTCCTTTTTTCTTCTGGTAAAGTATCTCAGAGGCGTCAATACTACTTCTAAAGACCATATTTAAGAAGACCTTGTTGTAACATGAGTATATTGGATGCATACTGGAGCCAGGACTACCCTACTGCCAAAATACTGGATTAAACTGTTTGAAAAGTCTTACTTTCCAATAACTTCCCCTGTAAAATGTAGTAGCTTAAAAAAAAAATAAATCTAAGACTTAGTTACAATTGCTGTGTATTATTTTTTGTAACAGAAATAAATTATTTCCTTCTCTAGGGCATAAAATGTAATCTCAACTAATACTATATCACAGATGTAATCTGTTTTCAGTCAAATAAAATTAAAGTAAACTGCTATTCCAGCACCCAATTATGAACAAAATGAAGCCATTCATAGCATTTAAAACCAAGTATATGCAGGAACCAGCTATTCTTCTTTCTGTCAATAAACAATTCTCAGCTCTGAACACCTAATAAAGATACGTGACAGCATTAGAAAGAAAGCTCATTATGCGTTACCCTAGAACACTGCTTGGTAGCATTTTCTTTAGAAGAAATTATTCCAGTTCAATGACAGATAGCAGATGAGCAACTAGGAAAGAGCAAACAGTAAATAAATGGAACACAAATTTTCTGGGGGTTTGGGTTTTAGTTGGGGTTTTTTTCCTAAATTTAAAGAAACTCTTAATAATAAACTCAAATATTTTCCACAGAAAAGCTGAACAGATCCCTCACTGAAGATAAAGCAAAGGTGCTCAGAGAAACCAGAAACTTTTCTGACTGTCTACATGCAAACTGTAAACAGCAGGAAGCACAACAAACAAACTTAACACTCTTGGTTAATTATCACTTTTCAACACACACTGTTTTAAACTTTCTTGCTTAAAGACAAACAAACAACAGGAATCTTTATTATTTAGTCTGAGATCCCACAGCTTCATGATAAATTTAAAAATATACGAGCACTGCTATAGAATTAGAGCTCCCATGTTTACAACAAAAAACTACAAATAAGCTGAGTGAACGCTTTAAAAGAAAAGAGATAGGACCTTTACTCATATAAAACCTAAACACAGAGTTACCATATCTATGTACTTCAGCTTCCATCTCCCATGTAACCAGGAGATTAAACAGAAGATTAAGTACAATTCTAGTTTGCAAAGTAGCTTTACAAAGATGTCGTGCTTTTCTTCTACTTTGATGACACTGAGCAGATGTAATATAAGCCACTGGGAACTGGTGTTGATATTTACAGCTGATTTTCAAACCACATTAAAAAAATTAAGAACTACACAACAGCTTTTGGCATAGAGTTAATCAGATTGCAAACTTGAGGATTAAACAACAAAACAGAACAAACCATGAAGAATAACATGACAAATTACTTTGGATTTTAAGTCACTGATGCTCAGTTTTCATTTCACAGAAGAATAAAAGGGGAATAAAACATTCAGAAAAGTTAATTTATTTGATGAAAAAAAAAGGTGGGGGGGGTTGGTTGGTTTTTTTTTTCCCCAATTTCCTTCAGTTACTCTCTTAGTACTAAAATGATTAATATAATGAGAAGCTTCCTATCAGGATTTGAAAATGCTGCCATCTTACTTTATTATGGCTAGAAAAATTTGAAGCAACAGAACCACCAGCAGTAATAGAATGGAAAAGTTTGTTTACAAAGTTCTTTAGAAACAAAACGTCCTTAATTACACTTCATAGCAACGTGTTGCACAATACCTCTTTTTTTCCTTCTGTTTAACAACATGAAAAACAAGCCCAAACATTTCCTCGTAATAGCATAAGGTACTATATTATAAATACATAAACCCAGCCAATCCCTGCCTTGAAGAACTTAATGACATTTGAACTATGGACTAGACTACATCATTCACTGTTAATTTTTTTATATGTATCCTGCTTTTACATTATTTTAAACTCACACAAAACCATTCACAATTAAACCTCCTTCTATATATACACTACAGTACGTGTTTCAGCCTTCCCATGAAAAATAGGATCACTGGGAAGAAGAAAAAGTTGCTGCTTCCAGTAGCATACTGCAACAATAATCTAGAACAAAAACAGTCCAAAACAAGGAGTTTAGGGAGGGAAAATGCTCAGTTATTCGAAAGGCACAGATAGATTTCACTTGCACTGCAATGCTGATACTACAGTTCACTACAACTTTTCAAGTGTAAGGACTCACAGCTTCAAAGTGTATCCTCCAAGTCTCTACCTGGGTGATGACTAACACTGAATAACTGCAATGCTGGTTCAGTACAATGTGAGACTGGCACGTCCAACCTTTTTTCTATCTTCTTAACACAGGGAGTATTGAATTTTGACCCATGGCATATAGTCACTCTTCATTACCGGAACAGCTAAATGACTAATTGATAAGCTTCTCTATATTTTATGATTCAATCCACCCACAATGCATCTGATACGCAGCAAAAAATATTTAGCAGAAAATGTGGTCTGCATGACAAAGAACACAAAATAGATTAATTTGTTCTGACCTTAAATTCTGTAGATAGAAATCCACAGTAGAAACAGAAGAGTTCCTATAGAGTAGGTAGCACTGGGACAAGACGCAAGAACACTACTGAGCCTGGCAGGAGTATGGCTTCCAGAACCAGTAATGGGCAATATGATGCAGATGAGATGGGAGAAAGTACAGCCATCCACCACAAAACCTCAACTCATCCTCACCATTCACTTCTCCTGCAACACACAAGAGAAGTAACTGAAGTGTATTTATTTAAAAGTGTTTACTACACTATAGTGAAGTACCACTGAGGAATGGTGTGATCTCACTGTCTACACTCCATTGATCTTCCCCAGCCCCTTTTCTGTTGGTGCCTTGTGATATTCTTCATTGTTTACACAAAAATGCCTAGTCTGAGGAGCCAAGAGCCCTGTTTTCTTTTCCTAGTTTTGACATACTTGATGCATTATAAAGCAAAATATCAAAACAACAGTACAGTGGATTATTCTGTTGTTTTGCAATGCAAACACTTCTCTGGTAACATAAAACATAGACCTCTAACAGATGGCTATCTGCAAATTCCACCACAGATAAGAAAAATTCCCCTAAGCTCTAGCTGAACTTTGCAGACAAGATATAAGTATAATGAGTACTCTGGGTCACACACTGGAGCAGCTGCTGAGGCTCCTCCTAGAACACTAAATACTAAAAAAGACATAGAAAACATGTAAAGCAAAAATGCTTTTCTATTCTATGAATCCCTGTTTCTCATACATAATTTATTCAGTGGGTCTTCAGACAGCCAAGCACAAAATATATTATGCTTAAGAAATTGGTAGGACTGTAGACTCAAGTTGACACCAACAGTTATTTTCTTCTGAATTCAGCTACCAAGACAGTTAAACAAAATACAAAACATACTTAGACAAAAGCCAGCCTGATACAATCCACATTAGTAAATGGTTAATCAATGCACTCCTTCTGTACATCCAAACTGGCAGGAAAAAAAAGGCAGTTTTCTCTCATTCTTTCATTTTTCTAAACATCCTTTCATGTATGAACTGTATCAGCCATTTTTCCAATGAACTTCACTGTAACCTAACATACAGTTACATCTTATAATTAATTGTACAAATATCATCTTTAGTAAATACAGCCATTGGATTGAAAGGCGACCTGATTTTGTCCCTCAAATTATCCTTACGTTCATAAAAAGATAGGAAAAGAAAATGGATCTGTGTTTTCTGTTAAGCTTCTGGCCTTGAAGAGCATGGCAAATGCTTGTGAATGACCATGTCTTTGGAAAATAAAATGCTGATCACAAAAATGCCCATTATTGTTATATTTAAATACTCGTCAAATGAAGTTGTGCTGAATCCAAGAAAAAAAAAAAGGATAAACTTGGAAATCTATCAGGGGATAGAGAGTACATGAATTTCAATGTTTATTCCATGATCTGTATTTTTGAAAAAAAGAAAAAAAGTCATGCTATTACAGAGAGAAATGTGTTTTCCAGGGGAGAGGCACCATCCAGCCATGCTATTTAGAGTAGTGTAAGCCTGGAGCTTCACTTATTAAAGCACTTCAGCCAGCTTGGAAGACAGCAGGAAAAATAACTACAAACTTTCCTATTTTCACCATTTCCTGATTTCAGCCTGGGGTCAGGGTCAGAATAATACACTCCCAGAGACAGTGTCTTGTAATAACCAATTCAAATACTACTGTTTATTTCCCTGATGACACAGAGGAAAAGCCAGCTGGCACCTACAGACAACACACAGAGCCACCCCAGAAACGACACCGAGAATTTCAGGGTACCTTAGTTATTATTATTAGAGACCTGCAAGATGTCTTTAACTTTGCACTTAAGGTTTTACTATAACGTGTTTCATAACTGCAGAAGCCATAACAAAACGCAGAGAGAAAGAGCATGCATTAAAAGACTCCAGTAAAAAAGTATGAGCGATTATAATAGCCTTCCTCAACAAGCCAGCAATCTGTAGCCTAACTGCCCGTAAGCGTTAATTTCAACACTTTCTACTGGTCCTACACAGCACTTTGATAGATGTTTGGAGCTTTTCCTTCAGAGCTGGGTGCAGATTTTAGCACAAACGCTTGTCTGCTAACAGGAAGCATATGTAGGTGATGCACAAAAAATAAGAAGGTGCCCCCTGGCCAAAAGGTTTAAGATTTTGAAATAATCTAGAACAAGAAAATGTGCCAAACACCAGGAGTGAAACTTTTCAGATCAGTTTGCTCAGCAGCTGCAGAGGCTGATTACTGCATGACTTGACTTCGTTCAACACAGCTTTTTCATCTTTTCATATTTAAGGAAACAAATGTCAGAGAGAGGAGACAGCCTTTTTATGTACTGCTTACAACATGCACGAGAAAGGAATTAATTCAAATAAGCTAGTTTTAGTAACGTTAGCTTTGATCTGATTTGAAAATTATTGTTGAGATTGCACCAAGCAGTACTAAGATGTATTTAAAGAAACTACATCAAAACAAGAACTTCATCTAGAAATAGTCCAGTCAGGTCGAGTTTCCTCATAAAAATGCTACTGCCATGATCTTGCAAACTGTGACACTGTTAATTTGCCCCCAACAAGAATGAGTTTGTCAAATCGCTGATTTCTTTTGTTCATGAAACAAATGGGGGAAGTGTTCCATTCAGTGAGTCAAGTTCAACATCCTTTTGCGTCCCAATGGGACAAAAAGCTTTCCTAGGTAGAGCGTGTAATAAAACCGTAACAGTCAAAACTCCCACACTGTATCTGTGTAATTTCACGAACTTTTCCGTTACATATCAACTGGAAAAATATAAAGTACTTGGTAGGCAGCCTATCAGCTCTTACTGCAGTACAGCTCACTGATCCTGCATGCTGAAAACATGATCCAGCCATAAAGGTTTTTTTCTTAAGGTTCTTTGTTCTTAACTCCCAATAAACTCACTATAGCCATGCTACCAGCCAAGGCCATCTCTAGCATTTATCATAAATTCTTTTACAAATCACTTGGTTCTTACAAATACAAGAGCAAACCTGTGAAAAGCAATGTTATTTTTCCACACTTCCATTTTTTCAGCCAGAAATTTGGGCAGGTGCTGAAATAGGCTCTTTTGGCTCAGGAGAGTTTGAAAACCTATGGAGCCTGTTTAACTCCTTTTAACTAAGGAAAACCCAGAAATAATCCCATTGCCCAGAAAGGACTCCACTTGTGGCAGCAAAGCATGACGGAGTTCACAACAGGTTGCGTGCATCAGTGACGACAGTCTCTTCTCTCTTAGCAGAGAGAAACAACAATTAGCAATGGTAAAGTTGTCACCTCAGTTAGCCACTGGCAACTGAGTGGCTTGGTTCCCCTGCAGTGACTGGTTCAGCTCTCAACAGACTCACACAGATACCCTGAACTGACTAAACCCCACAGCAAATAATGGCTTTTATTTTTGAAGTCATAAACACTAGAGAACTAGAAAATAACTTAAGATACATTCAGTGCACATTACATCTCAGAATGTGTAATTTAAATAACATTTCCTGGAGTTATCTGCCTTTCAATAGTAATGGTTTAAAATCACTAATTTGAACAGCGGTTGGGTGTTTCCTTTTAAATGGAACTTTTTGTTCTTACACATTCCTTGTCCTTTGCAATTTCGTTCATAAATAAGGAAAAGATAAGAATAGAAGAATTTTGTTCTTTCACTATTTTCTGAGAACCAGCAACTGACACATCTAACACCAACTGATTAATCAGTGCTTAACGCATTACTCATTACAGCTTTCTTTCAGTTTCCCCACCACATTCTCACAATTAGTGAAGATGAAATACAGATCTCTGATCTGTAAGCAGATTTCTGAAAAAAATTCCTATCGAGTAGATGATACATCTCTGTAGTATTTGAGCTTGAACGTGAACTTCAACCAGATTTCATCACACACAACCAAATTTCTGCTACTTGTGCCATAAAATTCAGCTTGGTATAGCATAGATTAGAACTAAGCAGCCCACCATGTAATCAGTCAGACGTGACAGATTTACTAAAGACAGATAACAGTATATACTTCGTATTATATTGCAAAGGAAATATTTCCAAATAAGTGTGAAGGAAAACATTCTGGAAATTTCAGCACTCTCAGTGTCAAAAATTATATATTTTTTAAAGTGTATAACATATAAAAAACATTTTCACTAAAATAAGAAGTACTCTGTATGAGTGTGACCTGATTAAAACTTAAGTTTCCTCATTGCTGTGTTATTTTATCTTTTAGAAAGAGACCACTCACAACATTAAAGTTTCTTAACTTTTTTTCAGATGGTGTATGCTTTTCGGAAATCTAATTATTTGTAAGCTGCCCCAGGAGAAAAAAAATGGTTCTTCCATCTCCCTACTCTTTTTCCAAAAGAGGGACACACCTTTATCGATTTCACAGCACTGCCTGTGTAATTTCCTGGTCTCTGATCCTTCCATTATCCCATGAGACATCAGGACCTGCAAGAACCGCCGATGAGCATCAGTCATCTGAGCTGCCATCGCAATCTTCCACCAGGCTTCCAGCACTGCAAGAGGTGTAAGCTGGAATTAATGCACATGTTCATGCAAATTAAAAATGCACAGCCCAAGCACACATAAGATTTCAATTAAATTCTCCAACACTGAATCAGAGCAAAAAAGCAGATGCCACAGGTTGTTCTCAGAACAGACGGTGACTAACTCTGAGGTTTTATGAGAAAGATGCAAAAGATAAAGTCCAACTAACTTTAGCTACAGAATAACACAGCATAGGTGTTGGGCTACCACACCCCCGAGCTGAAAATAGCGGTGTTGTGTGTGTAACCATCAGCAGAGCACCTTGCACAGCTTTGTGTTTCATGCTTCCGCTTACTACACATCCTGATAATTTGTCTAATTAGAGCATAACATACTTCAGACAGAAAATCCTCCTCTAAATGTTCTGAAGAACATCATAATTAAATAAAAGCACCCCAAGAAACTCCTTGGCCGCTACAGCCAAATAATGGTTAATAGCCCACAAGAGAAAAGAGGCTTCCGGGCCCCTTCAAGCCAAAGGACCGGGG
>JAHREE010000169.1:7167396-7239517 GCA_033628505.1 Tringa tobata | reverse complement strand
GCGGGGCTGGTCCCCAATCTCAGCTTTCCTTCTTTAAAAATTATTCCCAGCATATATGGATTGTAAGAGAACTTAAGACCAATTTATGCTAAGCTCTCAGAACTAGGGATTCAGGAGCCGTCGGATCAGAAGTGAGCTGTTCCAGTCATTTTAGTCTAGACGTTTTGTAATTTTGGCTTTTTTTTTTCCCCCGCAACATGTCCAGCTTCAGCAGTTTCCATAGTTTCTGTTGGTTCTAAACTAGAAAATATCTGAAGTTATCTTGTTGCTTTGCAGTTAATCAAATTATGTGAAAATCCTGTATTCCTTATAGATCCAAGTGCAATTCCTTGTTATGCCCTTTGCTGATTTCTGTCATCTCAATATGGAAGTATGTTGGAATGCAGAAACCTGGGCTTAAGTCGTAAATAAAGATTGACAAGTTTCAAGGTTTTTTTAAAGAGAATCCCTCTGCTCGTTTTGAGAGTTTCTTTTCATATTTGAGGAGAGGTTTATCCAGACGTGCCCTCTCCTGCTCCAGAAATGCAGATGTCATTTGTATGTTGTTGCATAAAAAGACATTAACGGTAAGAATCCCAAACTACAGGAAGGAATTTGTGGAACAAGGATAACAGTAAAATATTCATTAAATTACTCATTTAAATAGAATAAAAGAGAATGTCTTGCTCCTTTCAAATCCACCATTCTGAAGTTAAATTCCTTCTTTAGTGATCATACAATGATGCAGGAAATATTCTGTGTTAGATAAGCAGTAATATGTGTATTACGCCCTTTAAGATAAAAAATAGGACGGAGCGTCCCCATGAAAGAATCTATAATCTGAGGATCCTGGGCATGGATATGAGTTTCTGCTTACCCAACGCTTTCCACGGGAGTAGTCTCAGCAAGAAGATAGAACATTAACACAGTGGTGTATTAATTGACCATGGGAGTGCTTTACTGTTCAGTTTAGATAACACAAGGTAGGGACTATTGAGTTTTATCTTTTGGCCCTTTATTGAGCAAAGTTGCCATCCTTAATTATTGGAATTTCTAAATATCTTACAGCTAAACCTCCTCCTTAACATAATGTACAGAACTTGCTCCTCAGCTTCCAAATTCTTGTGAAAACCCACTTTGTCTGAGCCACCTACACTTTTCACCGTACACACACTTTGTGTGGCTGCCTCTGACAGTCACATTGCGTGTCAAAGAGTAGGTACTACAAGTTATGTTCCTATAGATCTGCCATTTTGTGTAGGCACTTAGGAAAAAATCAATTTAAAGCAGCAATTTAAAAAAAAAAAAGGGGAATTACTCCCTACCTTTACTTTTCAAATTTTGATACAAAATCAGTTAATGAAGTTTTGCTATATACCACTTATCTCATTTTAGTCTGTAGTTACAGCCAGTGTTTTAAACCAGGAAGAATAAGACAAAGATGTATTTTAATTTTAAGGAGAGACAGTTTTAAAATAGGGACTGGTCCTTTACCTGTACGATTGCAGTAAAGGTAAACAAAGCAGCCTTATGTAGAAATTACTATCGCCTGTCTTTTGGGCATGAGTAACTCTTTGAGCATAACAGTCTTGCAAATTATGCCTGTAGATTAAATATGACCCTGATTTATTTTGGAGCCTAAACCAAAGTTGTTATTGTTTTCCTTGTTAGTAAATGAAATCTTTTCAATCGCATCATACTTTTCTTCAAGAGAGGGAAATGATAAATGATCAGAGCATATAACTTGTGCCAGTAATCATGTAGACTTGCTTCTAGACCCAACAGAGATTTCTTCCATAGTTTTAGGGAAGTCATTTATGTATTCTGCATCATACGTTCCTCAAATACATTGGGATTACTAGATTTGCTGTGATTTTAGCATTCTCTGTATGTGTTATATACTTTATTTCATTATCTGATATAAAGAAAAACTTAAGAGCTAACAGACAGGAAAGCTATTGCCGTTTAAAAATTTTCTCCCTTCGCATTGGTTTTATAGTCCACTACTCTTATTTTAAAAAAAAATAATATTAATTTGCAGTTTCATTAGAACTATGTGTTATCTCTATTTTCATCAGCGTATGCAGATCTTTTCTCCTACGGGGGAGATCTTTTTGCTCTGCCATCTGCTGAAGCATACGTGCTTATGTGATACAGAATTCTCTGCCAACGTTTCAAGAGTTTCTTGGAAGTCTAGTCATGAGACAGTATTACTTAACAGTGAGCTGGAAAGCAGACACTTCCTGTCTTGAGAATTCTGGGAAAAAGGAGGAAAAGAAGAAAAATTTTCTGTGTGCTGCAGAAGTTTGCTCTTTTTTTTTTTTTTTCTGAGCTGCAGCAGCAAATGCACTTGTGTTCTTCTCAAAAAATCTATTGCTGTGCTCAGTCACATTTTGTCTGTTCCCAAAATGTGAAAAGCTCAGCTCTTGAGTAATAGTTTTCTTGAGCGTGTGTGAGAAAATTGTCTTTCAAATATGTCCTTAATTACTAGATGAGCAGTAACTGCCTCAGAGGAGGTCGCAAAGGAGTTTCCAGTATAATCTTTTATTTTCACTAACAATGTTCTTACACCTTAACCTCTAAGATTGAAATTTTCCATGTTTAATCTTTAGAAGTTTGTTTTAAAGAGTGGTCAATCATGCATGCGAGAATGGAAGCAATATAATATCCTTAAACTCATTAAATATGACTTTTCTGATGAGTGCAGAAACTTGGATTGTGGGGTAATTCTCTCAGAGCTGAATCTGGTGTAAAGATTGATCATAAGTTAAGTGCTAATACTTCTGAATATATTGGAAAAATCAGATTCTTTTGCTGTATTTCTCAATGGTTTGATTTAGGTAGATATATTTACCAATAAAAGCTGTGGTCTGCTTTATAAAAAAAAATTATTTCTCTGCCCCTTGCTCAACTGGGGAGGAGTCTGGCTGTTGCCTACCTTGTGTTTATTCCATTTGAATATTTGACAATAAATGTTGAGCAGCTGTGCTTGAGAATCTTCCCAGTTTTAGAGAGGAGTTATTTGAGGGGATCTGGCTTTGGTAGCATGCCTTTGAGGCTGCACATCCTTACATGTACATAGTGCCCGCATGCATGCTTCCAAAAGGTCATTAAATTTTTCCTAAGCTAATCACTTAATACGTTTATACCACAGGAGAGTTGCTGATCCCTCGCCAGTTCCTTTTGTCTTGTGTGCTGGTGAAACTCAAATCTGTTAGAAACGTCAGAGGTTGTTCTACTGCTGTTGTTGGAGCAGAGGATATTAAAACCACCATCAACAAATAGTTTCGATTGTTTCTTCTACTTCAAAATCTAATAAAACTTCTGCAGAAAGCCCCAACGCCACTCTCCTGCTAAAGGAGATGTTCTGGGAATTTCTGTCGTCCTTATTCAGACACAGAGAGAGAATCATGAGGTTTTAAAATCAAAAATAACGTGCCACCTGGGAACTCTGCAGATGTAAGAGCAACTGTAGCACACAGGTAGTAAGAACACTGTGTCTGAACTCGGAGGTTAGAAAATATCAAAATCATGAGAGAAGGGGACAAAAGGGATGTGTATTAAGAGACAATGTGCTGCTGAAGAAGTTTTATCCTTCTTTATATTGAATGCAAAGTCATGGTTATTCCATATGAGTTAGCATGACTTTACCTACAAAGTTATCAGAATTTTAAATGCGTCACATACACGTCTAGTGATACAAAAGCTGGTAGCTGTATCTAATCCAGAATATGACCTTCCGCAAAGTGGCTACACTGCATTAGCAAAAGAATCTTGGGGAAATAAGTTTTTTGAAAGTCTTAAATTATTTCACCTGTTTTCAGTTTACTTAAGCAGCTTCGTTATGCTTAAAGAATTCTAATATGTAGAAGCTGCATAATTTTCCTTCTCTGAAGTTGTGCTGGTTATATTGTGTTTAGGTATGTTTTAATGTTTAATTCTGTTTTAATGAATCTGCATTCTGTTGAAGCAAGGCTCAGAGGTCTTTGCTAAAATATTTTTCAAGAGGATGATATTCTTGTTATCTAGGATACTGGTAATAGGACTTGGGGAAAACACTTTAGTCAATGGACCAGACACTTAATTATTAAATTATTAAATTGTTTTGGTTATCTGAGTTGAATCATAGAGCTTTGGTGACATGTTGATTGTCAATGATTTTGGTCTAGTGCTTACCCTTTTAAGATCTCATATTAGCAGCTTTGCTTTTCTAGTAGCTAAAAGAGTAGGTTCATTGCCAATGTCAGTCCAGTATCCTCTGTAATTAAAACTTCACAGAAAACTCTTCTAGCTCATTCATGTTATCCTTATTCTTCTACTCTTCTTGCTCTTCCATGAGCTGATTTTAGGGGGATCAGGCACTGCAAGGGATCTGAATCCTAACATTTAGCAGAGTGGGAGGAAGAACTACACTCTTACCTTAATTGCAACATTGATGTCAGCTTATAATAATGTTTTCTGTTGGCAGAATTTTGGCACGGCTTGTCCTACTGAACCTGGCAAGTGTCAATGATGGCAAGACTCCCAAATACTGCACTGCATATCTCGTGGATCCTTTTCTTTTTATGTACAACAAATGAAGGTATGTTTGTCAATGTTTTAAATTATTATACTGAAGTTTTTATCAACAGTGTTTTCCCATGATTAGTAGGCAACACTATTACCATTAATTAACTAATGTAAAATGTCTAACTTCAAATGTCAGGAATATCCCTATACTAGAATAAATTCTTAGATTTTTTCTTTTTATTAACCTTTTCCCCGTGGGCACGATAAAGTAGGAATTTGCAGGAAGGAGAAACTGAGGTTTGGTTCCCCATTATCTAATCTCTATTGGACACCTTGCTGCAATCACAGAATGGTGGGGGTTGGAAGGGACCTTCTGAGATCATCTAGTCCAACCCTCTGCCAAAGCTGGATCACCCAGAGCAGGTTGGACAGGAACAAATCCAGGCAGGTTTTGAATATCTCCAGAGAAGGAGACTCCACACCCTATCTGGGCAACCTGTTCCAAGGCTCTGCCACCCTCAAAGTAAAGGAGTTTTTCCTCATGTTGAGATGGAATTTTCTGTGTTACAGTTTGTTCCCGTTGCCCCTTGTCCTGTCACTGGGCATCACTGAAAAGAGCCTGGCACTGTCCTCTTGTCACCCGCCCTTTAGATATTGATAAGCGTTGATGAGATCCCCTCTCAGTCTTCTCTTCTCCAGGCTGAACACACCCAGGTCTCTCAGCCTTTCCTCATCAGAGAGGTGCTCTGGTCCCTTGATCATCTTCGTAGCCTCCGCTGGACTCTCTTCAGTAGTTCCTTGTCTTTCTTGAACTGGGGACCCCAGAACAATGACCCAGGGACATCTCTGTAGAAATTCCATAAGAAATCCCCAAGAAAGCACGTCTCTCATTAGCTTACTTTCATAACTGGTGCTGTTGGCCATGCGAACCTTGAGGGAGCTACGCTCATGAAATGGAACCTGAAGATCTGCTGTTAAAGGGCATCTGTCAATTTGTGTTCTCCAGTGTGCAGAGTTACCAAGTTGGAAAATTTAGTTAATTGGGTTTGAACAAATTTTGCAGGCACTTGCTGTCAGACGTTATGTGCTCTGACTTGTGCCTGTATAGGGGCAGGTGACAGACACGGAATGTCCTACGTGTTCTTCACGACACCCTTCTTTTGGTCTGGCAGGATGTGGAGCTGCGTTTAGTCTTAATGCTGCTTGGTAGCTGATGGTTATATTCTGAAGTTCAGCTGGCAGGGGCTGAATATGAAAATGGGTTTTTCCTTGTATCCTTTATGATATTTGATTATAAAGACAAGTTAGATATATAAAATCATGTTCCCTGACAATGCTTTTTTATTCCCTGGTTTTTTATTCTCGTTTTGCTTTCTGTAGTTTTTAAGTAGTTCCACAGTAGTCTACAGTTCTGGAGTTTTCTTTTTTTCTTTTTTATTTTTTTTGTAAAGGCAAACCAAAATAGTTAAAAGAAAATTTAAAATAGCCTTTCTATAAAAAAGGTTTATTAGCTACTTTCTTGTGTACTATGAATTTTAATTTGAATTAATGAGAAGAATCAAGGCTTGTGAGAGCGCATTGGCTGGGTCGTCTAACCTAGGTAATCCCACATTTTCTGTAAATGATCTTCATCAAGGTTTAATTTTAGAGATCTTTTTCCACCAGTTAGCTGCATGTTTTAAGTTTCTTAAGCATGGTGTTCTAGTTGAGGATTAAAAAAGAAATCCAGTATTTCAGTTCCCTTTTTAAGGGACTGAAAACAAACCCTGTACTGTATGTGGTTTCAAAAGGAAATTCTCAAATATCTGTGGTTTTAAAAAAATACAGTCTACTAGAGATGGTAAAGGGAGAAGGTCACAGGAAAAGAATACAGAAGGTAATTTCCAGAGTTCTGGAAAGACATGAAAACACTGAAAGGCAAGATAAAGTAAAGCTGCTAATCATAAGAGCTTAACACAGCAGGAAGAGCTTTATTTACTTGAAGTATTCTTGAAAGTGTAAGATCATTAACCCATTGAAAAATAACAACATTCATCTTTAAAGGGCTGGAAATGTTAGTACCTCTTTTAAAAGTGCATCTTAAAGTGGGAAAAGAACTAACAATAAAAATACAAATTGCGATCAAATATAAATAGCAGCAAGACGATAAATAGATAATGGTTCTTTTAAAATAAATGAGTGGTGTGAGTGTTACAGTATTGCAGAAGTTAAAGATTAAACTTGCTGCTCTTCTGATGATACTTGGGGTTTTTTTGAAGAATCGGGGACCACACAGAATAAAATGGAGCTAAATGTGGTGCTGCCATCCAGAAAGGATGTAAGAGTGATAGTTCTTATCTACAAGGTAAAGCTCTAGCCTTAGTAACTAAACCAAAACATTTTCTAAATATTTGAACACTAATGGGAGCTGTGAGCTGCAGTCAATCCTAGGTTTATAACCAGTCAATATACAAGACAATTTAGATTATGTTTTTTATAGAATTTTTAAGTGATTCCTTGACATTGCCATAATTCCTCATTTGCGTAAGTGAACTTCGCTGAGGTTACTGAGTTTACTCAACTGATCCAGGACTGGTTGGTAGTCAAGCTTTGTGCAAGGCCTTTTAAGAAGGCAAGTGAAAGTGATGTGTGGATTTTAATGAGGGTGAGAGACCATACACTGACAGTAGTAACCAATTAAGTGTTTCTTTGAGTCATGTTTTTATTGAATTACCGGAGGTTCTGGTGGTAGATCCCATTGTATGTAATGTCTCACGCCTACTAAAAGGCATCTGACCATCATGTTTATTACATTTGGAGATACCGTACAGTATCACAGTATGCAGAAGTTATATCAGAGTAAAAAACACAAGTGGACTACAGAGAAGTAGAAATGTAGGAAGGCTAAAATGAAACTATGTATTTTTGAAAACAAAAGTTTTTGCTTGGGAGGAATGATCTAAAACTGAGGTACCCATTGGAAAGAATAAGCCTGTGAAGCAGTGGCTGAAGGACAAAGACCTTACATGATATGAGTTGTTGGCAACATAATCTTGAATTTGCAATGTAAATTACAAGAATGGAGAGTTAGTAATGTGCAGGGCCATGTAAACAAAATTATTTACATACTCTAGAGAAATTAAAATCATGTCTTTATATGGCTCTTGTATAATTCCCACAGGAAACCTTCTAGCAGAATCCCTTGGGAAACTATCAGAAAAATATCAATAGGATACTAAGAACCAGCCAAAACTATTCTAAATTTTTATGGGAAATTGACGTGTAGAGCAGGAGAGAAGGATTTAGATCCGTACAGTTTGTGCATGCAAAGGGAGATATTGTTAATATTTACCAATAACAGGGAAGTCAGATGTCAAAGGCGGCAAAATATTGTTTGGTATGATAAAAGTATTACCTGTTTCTGACTGATTCATTTAGAAATTATCACTTTCCAGTACCGCATTTGGCACAGTGTTAGTTCTAATAACAGCATGACCTTACTGTCACACAGCTCCTCCTCTTTTGTTCCTTGTCTCACTCATGTGGAGTGCATTGAAATAATGGAAAATGAGGCTGTAAGAGATACTGAGGATTGTGTATTCCATTTCTCTTTCCAGTCCTAACATAGATCTTTTGATCAATGTTTTCTTTTTTTTTTTTCTTAAATACTGCCAGTGAAAGACACTGTAAATGCAAATACTGGGAGTGCAGCGACTTTGGGCTTTTCTGTACCCTCTCAGTGCCTGGAACAATGTGACTAAATCTCTCCAGCTCCCCAAACACTATCATAACGATGAAAAGTAGAAGACAGAACAGGAAATGCTGAGTGAAATTGAGAAAAGATGTACACTAGAAGAAACCCTGTGACAGGAAGATCTTCTGGGCAATGGGGAACGACTCTGGGGAGGCAGAGGGCGTGCATTTGGGAAGCTTAGAACCATTGTGGATAAAGCAGGAGTACATGCCTGTAGGCAGTGATCATGGTCTGACTGCATGATCTGCATTTTGGCTTTGGAACCTTTTGTATTTAACACGTAGGATGGTGCTGTTTTATAATTAAATGTTGGTGTGTTTTAGACAGAGCTATCAGATTTTCTGTGCTTGGAAGATTGTGTTGGATGAGTTGTGCCTTCCTATTTCAAATATTACTACTGCAGACCTCCTTCCTCTCCAAGACTGTAAAAGTCTCCAGAAAGGTGGAGACATTTGGTGACATGCATCTCTTTCCATTTACCCAGAACATGAAAAATAACAGTGCTTTCACTTAATTTATAGGAGGTTGGTAGTTCTGCTTAGATGGAGAAGTTAATGTTTCTGCTTAGTCCAGTTTATTCTTTTGATTCTCTCACTTCTGTGCTGCTTCTCCCTAGTTATGGCTGCAGGACGTGTACAGGAGTTTGCATGCTTCAGTGACTATGACAAAGAGCTGGTCTGTCACTGGAAGGTGCCTGCACAAACAAATTGCTCCAAAGAATTCCTGCTGTACTACAGGAATGCATCACCTCCTCAGCCGTAAGTATTTAATAAGATCTTACATTGTCATTGTTGGAACTTCATATATCCTATAGCCACTATCAGCTTTGATTCCCTCCCTCTACCGTGGGTGTCTGCGGCAAAATGTAATCCAGATTATTCTTCTTGCCAGGAGGAAAATGGGTTGCTGCAATAAACAGCATGCTCTGTTCAGTGATCTGCAGACCTCTCTGCGCTCTTAGTGCAGAGGAGTGATCAAGTCCTACTTGTTGGAGCTGTAGGGCTCTCGTAGGTTTACCCAGCCTTCATTTCATGTGAAATTTTACTGCCTTCGGGAGAAATCTTACCTGATTTACCAATCTGTAGCCTCTGTGAAAGGAACTCTCCCATGGAGCCCGGGTGATTATTTGTGCATACAGTCTAACCCTGTGTTCAAGCACAGACTGTTGTCCCAGCAGGGGCAGTCATCATCTCCTACAAAGGAAGATCCATCTGGGCTCTCCTGTTGCTCTCCACATGATTTCTCCACACAGACATCCAAATAACCTGGCTTTGCACACTGCAGTAAACTTGTTCCTGTCCTAGCAAGATGTCAGTCTGCTCCTGCAGAGGCTGAAGTGTTGACAATGGGTGTTAATTTTTCCTCTTGGGATCAATCCTGAGCCTTTCTGTCAAGTTTTTCATTTCTGCAATACAGCTATCCAAGAGGTGTTTGCAGCAGTTTGGATTGTTTGGGGGTTTGGCAGAGCTCAGTTTTGGTTTGGATTTGTTTGAGCTAGAACTTTGTAGGAACTGAGCTTGTTTGTCTCAGATTCGATGAGCTCTACACATTGGGAAGCTTGATTTCACCTTTTCAAGAAATAGTGTGCCACACTCTCTAAACATCACATTATTTTCTGCCTCTTTTTCAGAAATGATGTGTGTGTCCCTGAGAATGGAAAAGACAGTTTAAGGTGCACTTGCACAATATATCCGGATTATTTTGTAGCAGGCCTCACGTATATTCTAACTCTACAGTTCAATGGGACTGATATGTGGAATACCAGTGTTACACCAGCCCTGGTTGGTAAGAAACTGTTTACTTTGTCACCAGGACATCTGGTTCCAGGCTTTGCAATTCTGTCTAACTCCTCATTCATGTCGCTGGAGCAGTTTTGCCTTATCAGAGGTGAAAGGTGCCACGCTGGCTTCAGTGCAGAATCCATTTGGCTTGGAAACCTGATTCTTAAGGAAAGAGTATAAGTAATGGGGCAAGCAGGGTGATTCTTCCTCTCACTGTACCCTCTCAGCTGCCAGCCAGCAGCAGTTTGGGAGCTTAGACATGTCTTTAGTGCATTTTACTTGTGGCTGTAGAATTCAAGGATGAAGAGGAATGTGCTGCTTCCTGTTTCTGGAAAGACACTAGACTATCCCTACTGAAATTTCTTCCATTCCCGTCTCTGTCATACTCTGATTTCTCATGCTAGTTGAACCATCACACTCCGCAGAGATTTTTACAGTAATTGCTGTTGAATTATAACAACCAGTGATAAAAAGTTAATGATTCTGCTCTTTCACAGGACAGAACATAGATACAGTTTATGTCTCTCTGTGGACACCTGGTTTGTTTAGAGCAGTGTGCTTGTTCATACGCTTGTCACCTCAAACACTCAGAGAAATCATTCACATGCCTGAGGCAGGCATTCATCTGCATGAGCCGATTCTTTTCAGAATACCTGATTTGTCACCGTGGTTTATCAGCAGAAGAAGCTGGAGCCTGCATCAGTTTCTTTGAGACAGGCAGCCAGCACAGCCTGGCTGTGAGGGTGTCAGAAGCTCTGTGCCTGCCCCACGGCACAGCATGCTGTCATGAGGGAGCAGATTGGTCCTGGTTTTCCAGGCTGAAAGCTGCGTCCAGTGCACCAAAAAGTTGAGCTTGCAGTTTCTTTGACCAGCTGTAGGATTCAGTGCTTATTAATGAATACCTTGCCCTTGCTCTGTTCTGGCCTTTATATCCTTGTGCTGCAGTGTAGTGAAAAGGGCTAAGTGCATTGACTGCGATGAGATTCTGGTCTCTGGTGAATATTTGTCCCTCTGCTTCTCTGCATCAGTGCTTTCCCATTGCCTTAATTGTATTTTTTAACATACAGTTAAGCCAAGGGCCCCCAGAAATCTTGCCATTGAGAAAGCTGAAAATGGTAATTTCAATGTGAGCTGGGAGGAGAGTTATTCGTCTACATCCATGCTCTCTGGACACCCGGTCATCTATGAAGTGAAATACTGGAGGAAGCAGCACCCGACAGAGGTAAGAGACATGCAGTCTCTTCATTTTCTGTCTCTCTGGAGCTTTCAGGTTTAGAAAGTCTTCTGAAAAGTCTTGAAACCATTTCATGAATAATGGTGTAAGGGCCAGCAAGGGCAAGTCCCACAATGTTCCTGATCGCACGCTTGCCATATCTCACATTGCCCCAAGGTGGTTCAGCTGGGCTTTAAAGGATTGAAACTCTTCTGACTGCCACCCCAAAATGGTCTGCTGCCCATGGTAGACAGGGCAGAGATGGAAAATACAGTGCTTTTGTTCCTTGAACTTCTCCTTAGACATCAGGAAGCTGGAGGCTGTTTGTGACTCCGTGGCGCACTTGAAGCACTTGAGACACCTTCCTGAGCAACCCAGCACTTTAGGACTGGGCTGCTTCTGGTAGGGGAAGAACATGCATGGTGACGTGTCACAAATACTACCAGCTCGTGACAACAAAATGCGGTCTCACAGACAGCAGATTAGTTGTACAGTCATTCATTTGCTCATTTGTGAAAGGTTGCTGAAACACATAACACTGTTGTTATTTAATTGCTGACACTCACCCTTCACCCCATAAAGAAATGAAAGTGAACTTTCTTGCTTTCTTTTCAGGTTTCTGTAAAAGCAATTAACTACCAAGCAAAAAGCTTTGAAATCACTGCAAGCTCCTTGAGGAGAGGCTATGATTACGTTGCAAGTGTAAGGTGTAACTATACAGAATACCCCGCCTACTGGAGTGAATGGAGTGAAGAAGTTGAATTTCACTATGGTAAGTATTGTAACAAATAGCAGCTTGATAAAAGGATGGTACAGTTTTATAAAGCATATCATATATACCCCACTGCTCTCCTCTCAGAGGAGTGTTATGGACTCATCATCTTCATGCTTTTGAATGTATTGTGGATGCGTCTGTAAAGGCTTTCAAAGACACTAAATATAAAAGGGCAACTCCTGGGGAAACTGAAGAAGAGAAGACCAAGGGAAGTTGGATTGTTCAGCCTTGTGCAAAAAAAAAAAAAAAAAGGCTGAAAGAGGATGTGTTTATTCTCTATAAATATTTCATGAAGTAGACACCAGGAAAGGAGAAGAGATATTTAATCTAAAGAAAAACATTGATGTAAGAACAATGAACAAGTGATATTTAGGCTGCAAATTAAACAATACTTTAGCCATCATCAGAGGACTGGGAGTTTATAAAAATCTCTGAAGAGCAGCAGAGAGGAAAAGAAGCATAGCTGTGCTACAGTGGAGATGGTGATGCCATTATAGGGACCGTGTGACAGGTTTGTCCCGAGAGCTGACAAATGGCCTCACAGTTCGTTTGCTCTCCCAGCTCCTAACACTCCCAGTAACTGGCTGCAGTACCTGCACTCATCTTTTGAGGTGTGCCACTCACCATCACCACCAGTAGCTGTGTGTGCTCTGTTGTTTACCTGCTGGAGGCTTTATTTTACATCCTCTAAAGGAGCATTTTCTAAGGTGCAAAAGAAGAGCCATGAACTTGGTACTGCCAGTACTTGTATTTATATGTACATACACATGTAAATGTATATGCTTATTTAACAGATTACCAAGTAACAGCTGAAGACATTCTGCAGATGGCTGTTCCCGTATCCTGCATACTGATCATGGCAGTATCTGTAATTTGTTACTTCTGTTTTACCAAGTACGTATCGTACCATTCACAAGTTTTATAGAGTAGCAGTTTGCACAGATATCAGTATTGCTATTGATTAGCTGAATGTCTAGTAGTACAGAAATCTAATTTGTTTTCCCTCAAGGCCTTTATCTTGCTCTCTATGAGCAAGTGTTTTATAAACATGAATCAGTTGCACTCTGTCATTTTCTGATTTCTCTATTGATCTTACTAGAATGGGCTTGTTATAGCATCCAAAACAGCTGCAGTTATGGGGTTTGTCAGTTTTGGACCCCAGCCTTTGCTGAAGTTCCAGTAATGATGGTTAAATATTTGTATTTCTTTAAGGTTTTTGTTTAGTGGTAATGTGAAAGTGGGAACCTATCTGTTTTGTGCATCATTTCCAACATGATTAGAAGAACATGTGACTGTGGTTGTGCAGAGCAGTCACGCACCAAACTTATAAACATCTTTGCACCAGTTTAATGAAAAGCAGCACTTGGACATGCACAGAGCAGGCACTTCCTGTTGCTGCAATGCAGTTGGCTAAGAGGGAGAGGGAAGTGTACGCTGATGCAGTCAAAACAAACAATTTTAATTCTTCCTTTGCAGAGTGAAGAAAGAATGGTGGGATCAAATCCCAAATCCAGCAAAGAGCCATTTGGTCGTGAAAAATGTTAAGGTAAATAAATGCAAAAAATACCTTTTCCTAATCACCAGAAGTAAAATACGTAATAAGTGCTAATGTCTGGCTAGTGTAGGGGATACTAAATTCAAATCATGTGTTCTAAATCTCATTTGTATCTTTATTAGTTTTCAGTTATGTGCTACATTGATGAAATTAAGTTCCCTTTCCATGACTTAAAGCACAGTCATATGGAAAACCAAATGTAAGTAAGATAAAGGGAAAAAAAATCTCTGCTTTACAGCATAAAATAGTTTCCTATTACATAAACATTAACTGTCCTATCCTTTTGACTTCCAAAAACAGAAGTTGCAAGAACTGTCTGTCTCAAAGTTTGTCAAGCCAAAACTTCAAGGGACAAGATAACATCAGAAATGTTGAGAAATCTTGCAGTTGCCACAGCAAGTCTGGAGAGTGGTTTCCAAAAGGCAGCAGTGCAGTTTTAACCCCTGAGACAATTGTGGTTGAAGAGTCTATAGAGATCTGTGAATGTTTAACAGACATTGAGGCTGAGAGCCAGGAAGAGACTAGTGACCAGATCACCTTGTTTGAGCCTTGTGAGAGCAGTGTCAGTGCTTTCAGGGAGCACACTGAACACAACGATGCACTAGCTAGCATGTTTCTTGAGCTCCTGGCAGATGAGAACAACATACAAGACAATAAAGACCCAGACATCATTACAGGTGAGAATAAAACCTTGGAGAAACTTGAGTCAGAAAAACTATCAGAGCGAAATCCAAAAGAAAGCACAGCCTGGAGTCAGCAGCCATGTGATATTTCTCAAACAGTCTCCCTTTTCACCGAAGCCTCCCAAGATGACTACAATTGTAGTACAGCCAGCAAGAAGTCAGAACAATCAGAAGAATCCTTTGAATCTGGCTATCAGAGCGCCAGCGTAAATTCTGCTTCTCTGGATGGAAGTGATCTTCAGCATACAGTTCATGAAAGCCTTTTTCCATGCAGTTCTGAAAGTCAGCATGATTCATGCATCCTGATCCAGGACTCACCAAAGAAACCCTCCTTTGGGACCAAAAATGACAGAATAAGCAACTCTGCACACAAGAGTTTTGATACCCTTGTGTCTCCATCCATGGAGCCCTGTGGTTCTGCCTACAAGAGCTTCAACACCCTTACCTCTCCGTCCATGGAGCCTTGTGGCTCTGCCTACAAGAGCTTCAACAGCCTTATCTCTCCCCCTGTGGAGTCCTGTGGTTCTGCCTACAAAAGCTTTGACACCCTTACGTCTCCATCCTTGGAGCCCTGTGGTTCTGCCTACAAGAGCTGTGACACTCTTACGTCTCCATCCATGGAGCCCTGTGGTTCTGCCTACAAAAGTTTTAATATCCTTGTGTCTGCATTCAAGGAACCAAGTAGCTCTGCATATAAGAGCTTTGATACCCTTATGTCTCAGTCTATGGCTAACAGTAGCCTAACTCTGTGTTCTGAAAATGTGCGCTCCTCACCACCTTTGACAGAGTTTTCAGAGACACCAGAACTTAGCTGCAGAGATCAAATTTATCAACCCCCTAGGAATCAGAGGTCTTATACCAACTACAGATCTCCCTGCACTGAGCTTGATTTTCAAAACACCTGTTCAGAACTTACTGATTTTCCATCTTTCTCTACACATGCAAGTGACAGTGCTTCAGCTTTCTTACCAGAGGAAGATATACATAAGCAAGTAATATACCAAAATGTTCAAAAGAAAGCCAGTATAATTCCTTGCCCCATTGGACCTCCACCATCTGGTTATAAACCTTTTGATAATGCAGTTAAATGTAATGGTACATACTGTGACAATGACAGTGAGGTTCTCTCTAGGTCACTGAATGAACCTTTCAGTCGTCTTCTGTACAACAACCTGAGAGAAATGCCTCCAGATACCATAACCTGTCAACCTGACCAGAGGACAGATGACCATCTGTGTTTGGCTGTACAGGGTTTTGATGACAGCATTCCCCCGGGTTTAGCCTCTAGTGAGGATGTCACACAGACCAGTGATGGCAGCCTTTGGATCATCAACTCTAGTGAAAGCAAAGATGAAAACAGCAGCAGAGACGAACAGTTGTTGCATTTGCTAGAGCCGAACTGTCAAGATTTTAACAGTAGAGAAGGAACTGTAAAGGGCACAAAACCTAACAGCTTTAACTGTACTGGTAAGGGAACGCAGGAGAGCAGCAGTAACAGACTGAACACTGACTTTCACAGCCACACACACAACCACTTGATGAAACTTGGAAATGCAGGGGAAAATAAAGAGGTGCTAAAGCATGCAGTAGCGGGGCGGTGTGGTTCAGCAGCAAGCTTACCAGAAGCATCACTGCACAGCACTGGGTTACACTTAGAAGAAAAAACGGCAGACAAGTTGTTGCCCACTCTTTCTGTGGGTAACTCCTGTCCTCATTCTCACACCATTCACAGTCAAGGTTCCAGACTGGCACCCGCAGTTCAAAAAAGACCAGTAGAACTATTGAGGGAAAAGAACAGGAAGAATGAGAAAAAAATGGAACTTGTACAAGCCCTTGCTCAGGAAGAAGACTGCTACATGCAGGTGGCCTAGCCACGCTTGCCAACACTGAACCAAACCAGCCTTTGGAAATAAACTATATTGAAAATTGAAATGTTGCTTGTTCTTCCAATCTTATCCGAAATGAGGGCTGCCACAGGCCAAGCATGGATTCAGTGGGCTGTAACCCCCATGTCAGCTGCAGGGCTGGCAACTGGTATATGGTGCAGGCCTTGGGGGACAGTAGGGGTTAGCACCTGACAGTTGCACCTACAGCTCTATCGGGGGGGTGAAGCCAGAGCTAAAGTTTTTCGGGTTGATGTTGTTCTTCAGCAGCAAGCAGCAGCTGCATGAAAGAGGAGTTCTCAGTGCAGGTCCTGTGGCTGTCACCCTGGCTCTGAATGTTGCTTGGGAAGCACACAAAGGTGGTGTGAAAGGTGTGGACCCACCTGGAAGTGGGACGTAGGTGCAGGTCAGAGGGCAAGTGACAGACCTGCACCGACAGCATCACACTGCTTCCATCATTTATTTACTGGGGGGATGGAATGGAGGGAGATCCTGCATGCCTGGCCCCAGCATGGGGTATGTGTTTCTGTACTTGCTCAAGCAAGAAGCAATGCTATTATTGATGATTACTTTCTTATTCTGGAGAAACAAGCAGAGTTATTTTGTACCTGTACAGCTGTAAATGGAATCAGACACTTCTGAGCGGTGTTTTCCCAGAAAGTTCATCCAGTTTGTAGTCAGACTCCCTAAATTGATGGAGCATTTTTCTGACTTCTTGTTCCTTTTCAGTCAGAATGGGAATTATGTCTGCAGCTTTATGGCAGCAACTGCATCTTGTGGATAATTGTTCCAAAAGTTTTATTCATGACTCTGAACTTTTTTAAGGTATTATCATATATTTTTGGTATGGTAAATTCCACCCTAGTGTGCTGGCAGTGGCAGAAAATAGTGAAGAACCATTAAGTAATTTTATGTGTATTAAAATATATAAGTGTATTCTTACTATTTAGAAAACCCTATTTGTGTTGCCATTCATAAGGAAGAAAACCGTAATGCTAAGCACAGAAACTGGTTTAACATGTTTTGGAAGATATTTGTACTGCAAATCCCTCTTTAAAATTCAGGTTGGCCAAGTAGTGGAGGTATCTTTGCATCAATTTTGCAGTGGTAAAAGAGGGTTTGTAAGCCTTGGAGGGAGACTCACAGCGAAGTGTCTGTATTTAGATGTGATAGTTAATAATTTGTGTAGGCACTGCTTTGTAGCTCGCATTCACTAAGGTGGTGGTTAGCGAAAGGTCTTGCTGCTTGTTGCTAAGGTGCTGATGAACATGCTGTTTATTTGTTTTTGCTGAACATATCAGGTTGAATTTTATTTTCACTCAGGTGAGGTTGAATTCTATCAGGAACACTCTTTCTTTGCATGAGGACGGTGATTGCTGTAGTTCACATCAGCACAAATTGTGTGAGGTGGGAGGGCTGTGAGGCTGACAGACAAAGAGTTTTCCCAAGACCTGTCAACCAAACCCCCCACTGAAGTGGTGGAACAGGAAGATGCACAGAGGTCATGCTCTGCCTCATGAGTAAGCTGACTCACTTCCCTAAATCCAAGCAAAGTCAGGTTTAAGCAATGTCCCACAGCTAGTTCTTGCAGCTACCCGGAATGGGTTACTCACTGTTTGCTGTAGTAGCACAGGGCTGTTAAGGGAGGTGCAGGGTCACTAGTGGTGCTTTCTTCCCATTCTGCTCCTTGTGAAACCCTCCCAGGAGGCTGGCACGGGGCTGGAGCAGGCAGGAGAACTCTTCCCAGGCCGGGATTGGAAAGCTGTTTGCTGCAGCACTTCTCTGCTGAGCCCCAGCTTCATTCTGCCTTTCACTGCCTTTTTTTTTCTTCTATGTAGCTGTGCCTTCGTGTCTGCTCGTTTCTGTGGAATGGCTTTCAGTGCGTGGGTGTTCTTCCCCTTCTCTTCCCTTCAGTATTTCTCTGGTGAAATCAAATGGTAACTCTTTTGAGAAGGGAGAACCCTATTCCTATGCCTTTGCGTAACCCAGAACTGGTGATAAATAGCACAGCTGGCCGGGCGGCTGGCACGCTCGGCCCCTCTCCTGCCATACACACAGTGCGTGGCTCAGTGGGACCTACGTTGATGTTCTATTCTCCAGTGCCTCTGCTTTTGCCTTCCAGAGCTGTTGCTGGGCGATAAAATGCAGGTAAGTTTCAGATGACAGGTTTCTGGCCCAAGATGATGATCTGCCTGGAGTTTGTGGGAGTCTCGACTTCAGGCTGGCTCCCAGGAGCGCCAGCGAGGTGTGATGGCCTGAGCACCACCTCCCGGGGAGCAGCCTCTGCTGGCAGCTCACCCTCCCCAGAGGGGGACTTCATTCCTGAAGGCTGGGACCCTCCAAGCATGTCCTTTTTAGCTAGTGGAGGGCTCCTATCAGGACAGAGAATTACTGATGGTAGTAAGTGTATTTTCAGTGGTTTTCAGTTTGATTTGTAAGACTGCAGTGCAAATGGAGGCTTGCACCAAGTTTTAGCCTAGTTATAATGCCACGTATTATTCGCTTACAGTCCCTCCACCTCCACATCTTTCTCACCTGGCTGCCTACCACATTCTGGCAACGTGACTCACCATGAATGAAATGGGTTCCTGAGAAAAGCAGGCATATTCCCAGTTCTTGAAAAGCTTGTTCTGATACACTGCTTTTCCTTTGTGGAAAACACCGCAGCCTTGTGTCTTTTTCTTTCTCTTTTTCCTGATCAGCCTTAGTTCCTGTCATGTTTTGGGCTGGATTGGCCACTGAAACGAAGGACAGATGCTCTCCCCCACCTCTCTGTCCACAGAGAGGAAGGAGGGAAAGAGAGAGATAATTTTAGGCAAAAAACTAAACTACTTTAATGAAATAATTAAATAAAGGGTAAATAATGAAATAACATACAATATACATAAAACCAGTATTGAGCTCCCAGGATGACGTCACTGGCAGGCCCTGGGAAAGTCCCAGACTGGACTCGGCGACAGACAGGAACTGGATTCCAGATCCGGATTTAGTAACGGATGGGTCAGGATCAAAGGCAGAAAAACAGACAAAGTCCTCCTCGGGTTCTGGCCATCGAAGAAAGAGAGCTGACCCTTTGATCCCTGAGCGTTATACTGAGCATGATGCCGATGGGATGGAATACTCCCTTGGCCAGTTTTGGGTCCCCTGTCCTGTCCCCTCCTCCCCGCAGGTGCAACCCTTCTACACTTTTCTGCTTCCAACCCTCCAGCAGGGCAAATAACAGTGAGCTGCCCTTGGTTGTTACAGCAGTAAGTCTAAGCAAGAGCCTCTCTGCATACCATCCTTTGGCATAAATTACAAATAATCAGTTTTTATCACTGAGAACGAACAGTGTCTCCATAATGTGCTGTTAATTTCAGAGAGTTCAGTTAGTAGAGGCTTAGCTAAAACATAAAATTACTGAACGGAAAATTGGTTCTGTTTTACCTCAAACCAGGACAGCTCCTTGGAAATACATGCCTGTGCGGAATGGCTGTTGGCAAAGTCATCAGTCACAAGGTTTGTCATTGCCCTTGGAAAACTGACAATAACCACAGGATGAGGGTGAGACTAGTATGGAGCAGGAGCTTGAGGACATGAGGTCAAGTTCTTGGGGGTGGGGGCAAGTTAATTTAGGGTGAAGAAGGGGACAGCTTTCTAAACAACTTGTCTCTGCACCTTGCTTTGGGACCCTGCGTTGTTCAGGCAGGGTGCAAGGATGTCCAAGGGCTTATCCATCATGAGCTGCTAACTTTATCTAAGAAAACAAATTCTTTTAGGTGTTGTATTCTAGCAGTGACGTGGCCAAAGGAACAAAGGGTGAGGGGGTTGGTACTTCCAACCCTGCTCCTTAATACTTACCTCTGATTGTGGAATTATATGACAAAACTCCTCGGTGAAGGAGACTGAGAGGATGGTTTGCTTTCTCCCAGCCATGTCTGTTCTCCAGAGAGCTCCCTAGGGAGCGTGATTTGAGCAGTTTGTATTCTAGCTCTGACAGAGGTGCTTCCAAAGGGTGTAATTTTTGCATACAGTTGCTTTTATAAAGAATAGGTGTTTTTGAGGAATCCTCGGGGGAACTGCCCGTGTGCGTGCACGCACACACAGAGATCGTTTCCCTGCCTCTGCAGGTTGCTGAGTACAAGGTCTACCCCAGGCTCCCACATGGTGATGTAGCATGATCACACACGACCCAGAATTTTAATTTTTCTCATGTCGCTGCTGTGACCGAGGCGGCCATGTCACGCCGTCAGCGCCGCACAGAGCCCCCCGGCCCCTCTGGCTACGCTGCAGCGATGAGGTCGGCAGCCAAGCGACAGCTCAGCATCAACTTGCTGAGAATCAGAGCGATTCATGAGAGCGATGAACCCGTCTGGTTTTCAGCTGCAGGACTGTCATCTCTCCAAGCAGGTTGCTCCAAAGCAAAGTTAAAAAAAAAACAGCTGAATGAGGAAGAGGGCACTTTCCAGGTACCTCACAGGTAACACACTTAACCAAAGTCAAAGCTTGCTAAATTGCGGTACCTCGGTGTCTTTTCCCAGAGTATCTAATAACAGCCACCAGCATCACCCCTGGTCTGCCAAGTCCTGACTATTCTCATTCCTTGATGAGCTGAGAAAGCGATGTCGAGAGGAACTTTACAACTCTGCTGTACTCTGGCCAAAGCTGCTTTGCTCCGTTTGTCCCTTGTGCTGTCCTGCTTCCATCCTGTCCCTTCTGTGGCTTTCTACAACATGGAAATTCCCACACAGCACCCTTCTACCTCTCCAGCAAGGCTGCAAGACAAAAGAGAAGAAAAACTGGCTGCAGCCCTGCACGAACAGAGCGGGGAACTGACTGCTGTGGCACAATTAGCTGCACAGGGGGAGGAGCAGCTGTTTTCTTCTTTTGTTGCTTTTAGCCAGAATACTTCCTACAAAACTCCGACCATCTGTGCAGGAGACTAAAAATTCTGTATTCTGAATGCAGAGAGGCAGTCGTTATGGCAAGAGTTGGTGCCAGCCTGTGACCCGCAGCCGGTCTTTGATAGAGGGACAACTGCGCTAAACCTGCCCTGTCCATGGAGGGTGGCAGGCATCCTAAAGAGCTCCTGTCCTGGTTCCGTGATGGATCAGCCGCTTCCGTGGCCCTGTCTGTGCTCCACTACGTAAGAGCAGGATGTTCACAGCTGTGTGGTGTTTGTCCTCTGCTTGAAGGTTACTGAGTTGGTGGCTAACATATCACTGGGACTTTCCTACTTGCTGCTCTTAGACATGGGGGAATTTGCCGTAAGCTGAAGTGTTTGAGGTTGGCTGCTTCTCCCCAGCTTCGCCGCCGCTGGTTTCACTTGCCGTGAGCCACCCACACAGCAATAAGAGTCGTAACAGGGTGAGAAAAGCACTGGACTGCCGCCTTCCGCGTGTAGAATTTCCACACATGGCTCACGGTTGTAACCAGTCCCTGGTTCTTGATGCTCTAGAGAGTTGCTGTGAGAACCAGGTGTGCACTGGCTGTGGTGGCCCTGAAGTTCGCGCTCTTGGCCCTTGGTGAGCAGCCAGCAGAGGTCTCAGGGGGCTGGGGCAGGCTCATGCTGTGCTGCATTCACCAACCAGTGCGTGTGTCTGACGGGCTCTGGGTTTGAAGGTTATGCAGGGCAGCTCATTGCTGGGTGGTCTGCTCCCCCACTGCCTGCCTGAGGCGCTCCAGGAGCACGTAGTACGCTCCTCCACAACGTGCGGGAGGCAACGGAGCCATCAAGCGCCTTGTTTCCTCCACAAGGGCAGGAATTGGGACCCGTAGCATAGCCTGTGCTACCTATTCCATGGCCTCATTCTGAGCTGTGCCAGGCCCTTGCAACAGACATTGTCATCTGGAAGCATCAGGGATTCTCTCTGCTCTGGTCAGGGCACCTTTGCTGTTCTTATGACTCGTCTTAAAAACCCCTAGCTGTGCTCCCCAGTGTGAAGGACCAACACATTCAACTGCTGCCCATATTGTCCTTATTTTGCATGTTATCTGCCATTGTTTTAGCTTCTTGCTGCTCCTAGTACATCTCTTTCCAACTTCTGCAGGGTAAGGAGTGCAGAAACCAGGCTGTGCAGAGCTGGTCACAGAACAGGGGATCCAGGCAGCTTCCTTGTTCGAGCTACAGCCTCACACCACAACCAAACCCACCGTGGAGTGTGGAATCCCCCAGCCCCTACATTTTGTAGGAACCACCTTCAGACTCCTTCTCCTCTTGCAGAGCACTGTAAATATTTACCAGTGCTGATTTGGGTGCAGATACGCTGATGTGACACAATTTCATCCCATTAGTCCCTCTGCCAATAACCCCATGTTTGTGCCTTTTTAGCCTCAAACAAAAGAAGCTCCTGCCTTCTGCTGCCTTACGATGAACTCCTACCAGCATCATAGCAAAGCCACAGCTTCACAGAACTTGGACTGCCCCTGGAAAGTCTCACGAAGCCTTTTGGCTTCTCTATGCAGAACTGTATTTTGAATTTTTGGAAACGTTGGTTACTTCGGAGCAATCTGTTTCTGTGAAAATCCTGTTTATCTCCAATATTGTTAATATGCCCCAGTGTATTGCAAGGTGCTTCTCATCCCTCTGCCTGTTTGTCCACCCTGCACCCCCATCCCACCTTTTCTCCTGAAGACGCGGTACCTCCCTGCCAGTGACATGAGAAGCTACAATCGTGTTTGGGATGGAGCCAGCAATGCTGCTGGAGCCTGTGGTCTGCCGTGGGACCCAGCATCTCCTGCAGCTCCGTGCTTGCCACGTGGAGGCAGCATGCGATGCGAGCCATGAGCTTTTGCTTTGAAAATGCTTCCACAGTCAGAGGCTGAAAACAGCTGGGGTGTTTTTCACACTATTAGAGGTGCCAGAAGCTGTCCAAGGCACACTCAACTGCTGCACCCAGCCCCAGGTGAGGAAGGCCGGCTGGAGAAGCTTGTGGCCAGGCAGCGTGGGTGGGGCATGCTGATTTTTGGCAGCTGTGGTAAAAGAGATCCAGGAGGCTCACATGAGGCTCTTGCCATAAATAGCTGTGTGCCAGCAGCAGAGTTCTGGTTTCAGTACATCCCTGCAAGTGGAGATCTGGGGGCAAGCTGGTGGTTGTTGGCTCTCGGTGGATCAGTTTCTGCCAACCTTGGATCAGTTTCTGCCAACCTGCATGAAAGGCAGCAAGGAGTTCTGCTGACTCAGGTGAGTGCTGTGGGAATGTGTGATAGAATTGCTGACTTTCTGTGGAATCAGTGCTCTTTGGAAGCACAAACACAGAAGGTGTGACCTGGGCCCATTCTGAGAATGGCTGCAATAGGGGAGGATGAGACACGTAAGCTGAACAGACAAGAAAAGGCTGATATTTAGTTAGTGAAGCTGCAGGAACCCAGCTGTGGGGCAGGGCTCTGACAATACATGGAGGGAGGGTACTGCCTGTGGCCTATGCGAGGGGGTCTGAGCTCTCAGAGGAGGGTGCTGTGGAGGCTGTCTTGGGGAGAGCATGCTTTCCTGTGGGCTGAATGTATACAGTGTAGTGAGGCATCTGGGAAGATGCTCTGGGCACGTTTTGCACGGTGCAGATGAGGGTGGTAGGTTTGAGCCCGAGCCGAGCTGCAGGTTTCTGTTCCAGATGGTCAGGGTGAGTTCACAGGCACAGTCATTCCTGTTTCTGTTTACCAGCATGTGTCTGGTGATTTCCAAAGAGAAGATACGAGCCTCTGTGTGATCCCCTTGGTGTGAGCAAGACGTACATAGTCACAGCTCTGTGAAGGTAAGCCCTTTTTCCTCTAGCAGGAGCCAGAAGTGATGTCCTCCTATTACAGCCTTCATGCAAAATGGGTTCAGACTTGATGTATGTTGAGGAAAACAAGAGGCTGAACCCAGCGTTGGTGGCTACAAAGAGGCATCTGGCAAAGGCAGGGGGGAGGTGGGGGGGCTGGGTGCTGGGTCTCTGTAGGTGGCACCCAGCATTCCCCAGACGGAAAGCAACACGTTCCCCTCCTCCTTGCAGCATCCTGTGGCAGCTCACAGGCCGCCAGCTCCGGGGCTTTGTTGTTTTTCAACCTGCTGCTTTGCTGACTAACACCTCCGCTTTCTGCCTGGCTCATTCATATTTTACCCCATTTCCTGAGCTTTGAGGTGGTTTCTTCTATTGCTTTCCCTTCCAGGAGAACAGTGTTACTCATGTCTCAGCTGTTCTGCCATTTTTTACTCATTACTTATCGTAATGTATGATTATCTTCCTCCTAAATGTCACCAGCAAGTAAAGATGCCTTTGACCATAGAGTTATACCAGGTCTGTGTCTTTGACGATGCTGAGGATATTGCTTTAATTCCATTGTGACAGGAAGAAAATATAGAGGTAGTACTGTTTGTGTGGGGTTTTTTCCCCACATCATGAACCTGATAACTGCAAGTGTCACTAATTGTCTCTTCTAGAGGAAGGAATTGTCAGGTCTGATTGTTATTTCCTCTGAGCGTGTTTGTTCTTGCTAATAAACACATACAGATCTTTCCTGTCTGCCAGTCATGGCAAAATGCTTTTGTGCCATCAATAACTTTAGCAGAATTTCTTAAGCCTTCCCTGACGTGCCTTTCACACTCGCTGTTTGGTGAATGTTGCCACTGTAGGATGGGCTGAGATTACAGCTCGACAAGAGTAGTTACTACTTCTCTTGAATCATCATAAATCCCTGGCAATTGAACTGCTTCAGATCTCCAAATGCTTTACCTTGGGGGCTGAGTTCAGCAGCCATGAAGTGCCATGGAACTTCAGATGTAGAGGAGTCAGTGTCCACACAGCTCAGAGAATCTCTAGAGCTCTGTGCTCTTGGAGATGATCACTGCATTCTGAGCACACTGACCTGCTTTGCTCCATGCAGGAGGTGTCTCTGTGTGCTGTGCTCCAGGTGGCATCAAGTATCAGGGCTCCTAGAGATCCTGCATCATGGCTCTTCCCAGGCTGGATACGGTGGATGCAGTACCTCTCGGTCACGGAGAGAGATCTGGTGGGTCACCCTGTGGTGGGCTTCCCAGGACTGAAGAGCTAGGCATGTGTTAAGTATTTGCTCTGCACGGCTAAAACTATTTGTTCCTCTTCACATTGCAGCACTTGCACAGTTTCACGTGTGCACACGCAGACATGTATAGGCACAGTGCTAGGTGACAGAAGAAAATCAGTCATTAAGTTTTAACACATCTATGTGTGATGAGCTATTCCAGCCTTCTGACAGGCTCTTAGTGCCCCTCTGGGCTTTATGTCTCACCAGTAGCAAGCATCGCAGAAAGGAAACTGTACACATCTGAATTCTAGCAGTCAGTGAAAGATAAACTTTCTCAAATTAAAATTAATTGTCTTGGAAAAAGAAGTTCCAACTGCCACTGCTGCCCTCTCCTAGGGCTCGTTACCTACCTTCAGTCCTACCACTCTTCCCTTGTTTACTGTATAGAGACACCTCTGTGCCTCTTACCCTGGGGAAAACAGATGGTTTGGACCACTCAGGCTAGGGCAGGTGTATTGTACTGTGACTGAGCAGATATAAGGGAAATCACGGGTATCTGAGGAGCTGTGAGGTCTGGGTAGGAGTTGAGACCCCAAGTGCCTGTGCTTCTGCTGGCTGTCTCTGCATCTCTGCTTGCTGTGCGGTGGATGCAGTGGGCTCAACAGATCTTGGGGCTGAACACAGAGCCCACTCACCCATTTCCTCTTGCCCAAGGGTGCAAGGAGCATACACTGCAGCCCCTTTGAAGTTATGTGAAGGTGAGTTGACCTACCCTGCTTCAGTGCCAGCCTTGCAATCTGCAGAGCCCCAGCCCAGACACTGGTTGCAGGCAGGAGATCAGGGTAGGGGTGAGCCCCTCCTCCTCCTCTCTGCGGTGGTCTGAGGGTTGGTACTGTTGCCCTGGTCCCAGGGGCTGTTTTGGAGACAGATGGAAGTAGAGTGCAGTGATGTGGACTCTCTGACGTGGTACACACTGTACTATATAGTTGGGCTTAACCATTTAATGTGTTGCCACTGATGCCTCCCCGCTGCAGGCTCTAACTCCACCAGCCCCATTGTGACCTTTAATGTCTGAGGCTTGTGAATTTTTATCTGCTCTCCCACCTTTTTCTCACATAAGAGAGCAGAGCAATACAGTAATAAATGCTGTGTGGGTGTTTGAACCCAAACTTATTGCCTCCTCTGCTCACCACATCCTTCTATCGGCACAGTAATTCTGATACAGTGGTGACGTCAAACGCCCATTTATCACAGTGTATTCCAATACACTACAGCCCTTGGTCGTGCACAAGTAGGCTTTGCCCTTGCTCAGTGCTGATGAGATCCACCTGCTTTCCAGCTCCTGCGCACGCAGTGTCTGTACTGGCAGCAATGATCTAGCCCGGCCAGCCATGGACAGCCATTCAGCTGAAAGGACAGGGCAAGGTAATGTCCACATTTACACCAATTTTCCCTGCTGCCAGTTTGTTACTGCTTCATATCTGTGACTTCACTATAAATCTTTCTTATGGCTGATGTGGCCCTTGTGCCCCTGCTGTCATTGCCTTTGGCCTCTACTGGACACCTAGAGAATCCTTCTGTCCCCTGTTGCTTGAGCTTTGTGGTTAGATGGCGGTACATTGATAATGAACTTTCTTTCAAGAAGAAAGCTTAGGTTTGCATATAATTGGTGGACTGAGAGACTTCCACTGGTTTTTACTTGGGTGTGGCTGTGACATTTATTTTCTCATGCTTGGAAATACCAGATTTTTATTATTTTTAAACTGAGTTCTTAATTAGGCTTTTTTTTTTTCTGTGGAAGTTTTTTAAGTGCATGCATATCCTAGAGACACTTCACATTTTGAGCTTAAACTGCATCCATCTTTGGCAGCTTATAGCACTGTATTTCCAGATCCTTAACAAAAATAATCTTCTTAAATGTCTGTGTCTATATTGGTCCTATTTCCTATTCTCTGATACATTAAAACCTTGCACCATCACTTACATGTGCACATCTATATGAATGACTAATCAACTTTATTACTGTGGTCTCACACACTGTTCTTTAGGGTACTATAGAGTTTGCAGAAGTGGTGCTTTCATCTGTACAATGCTTGACATTTTATAAGAGTTAAGTAACTGTGTTTCAAGGATGTATGAAGGTGTCTCTGAGACATAGAAACTGAAATGAAATGGTAAAAAGGACTTCTGTAATGTCAGACAGGGAATAAGTTCCTGCCTCTGCTCATTGCCCACTGACATTCTTCCCCACCAGTGAACAATCTCACGAGCAGGGTGCTGACAGATGGAAGAAAGTGGGAAAGATGTGACAAATGGAGGGATGTAGGAAAGGTGGGGATCTCAATCATAGACTGGCATTCAGGTTTGCAGGGGGCCTGACTGGAGGAAGCTTCAGAACAGGGGCTGCTAGACCTCTCTGTGAAGCCAGGAGGTCTTCCAGCCATCAAAGACCACAGAGACACTGCTGCAGATCTTCATCTTTCCCAGCTTTTGTGCACACACATCCATGACTTGTCATAACAACCTGGAGCACAGCCAGGAGGTCAAACACACGTAGCACTGACACTTTTGATGGTGCTCTCAGAGGCAGCAGTCCTTCCCCACCACACTGAGGCAGGAGAACTGTGTAAGAAGTGTTGGACTAATCTGTGGGCATTGGCAAGGCTAAGAGATGGGACAGTGGGCTCTAAAGTGGGGAATTATCATCTCCTTGCTTCACCTGTGTTAGGAGATCGTACTGCTTTTCTGTCTTATTTTTGCCACTGTGCTCTTATTTAGGAAAATTCCTTTTAGATTACAACCTTGTATGTTCGCTTCTTTCCACTGTGTAATGGCAGCCTCCAATATCTCCATGAGCATCTTTCTGATGAGCTACCAGGGCTTGTTGCTTTTACTTTTTCCTGTTCAGTCCTTTCTGTCTCATTGGATAGATTGTACGATCCTCTGAACAGAGGAAGAAAAATAGGGAAGACACTTTCAAGAAACCACAGTCCAGTGGCTAAAAGCAGCAAAGACTTCTCTTGCATCGCTCTGCCCATTTAGGCAGGAAAGGGGGTAAAATGAGGGAGCTACAGAAACATCATGAACATGAAACACTGAGGGCACTGCTATCTGGATTCTGAGGCAAGCAGTGGGTCTGCAGAGCTCTCTGAGGGCCCAACCCTTCCTTCCTCTGCTGGAGAAGAGGCAACAAGTTGCCTATCTTGGCCAACCAGGGTGGCCAAGACTGTGAAGTGTGACAGTCACAAAGCAAAGGGACGCTGAGATGGGGTTCTGCAGCAGGGCGTAGTACGAGATGGCACTAGTCCCTCCTGCCATCCGGAGCCTGTGCTGGGTTACAGTCAGCAGGAGGACATGATGGCCTGAGGAAGAACAGCAGCAGCCCTGGAGACCATGCATGCTTTTGGGGTGGGAACGGGACCTTTTGGGCAGGTTTTTGACATGCTGAGCTGAGGGAGAAACTCTGAATATTCTAAGCCCATCAACAATAGGCTCAACAATTTTGCTGGGAGAAGGATGATTTAAAAAGGCAGTGGACAATTGCATGTATCATGTCCCTAGGGTTACTGTAGGGCTGGAGACCTCTAGGCCCCAGTGGTTGGTTCATTTGGCACAGCTCTTCTGTTAAATGCACTGCAAGGAACAGGAACGTCAATGCTAGGATGTCACGAGCAGATGCTGAATCAGGAGACTGCCCATCTTGGGGTCTCTTTTCGTGGTGCAGCCAGTCTCAGTGTGAAATTGGGCAAGCAGGCTTCAGATGGTGGGATAACAGAGTGCCTTCCTCAAAGGAACGAAAACTTGGAGAAGAGCAGTGGAAGGATGAGTGGGAGCACAAGGTGGGGTTAGACAGTGAGCGGGCTGTGCCTTTGTAATCAGGCACTGCACCACCAGAAACAGTGTTAATGACAACAGTTATACAGCAAAAACTTGGAGTACTGGGACCAGAGGGGCCAAGAAAGGCTATTTCCTCAAGGAAATGTATGATGCAGAATGAAGGGCTGGAGTGTGGGGAAAGAGATTTTTCTGTCCTGCCACTCACAGCATGCAAGGGAGACCAGCAGGGTACCTGAGGCTCCTCGCTGAGCTGGAGCATGTGCTCTGTCTGCAGGATACCTTGGGCAGGAAAGGAGGGGCAGCAGCAGGATGGCTGCTTCCACCGCAGGGCTGAGGTGCTGCAGCCATGAGGTGTTTGTGGCACCTCCTGAGCGAGCCCTGCTGATCTCATCTGGACACTCTGGTGCCTTGAGAGCAAGTCTCTGAGCTCTGACGTGGGGCTGCAGGGGCTTTTTGGTGGCTGCTAAATTTATTTTGCTTTCATTATTTGAGTAAACCTGGGAAATTTTTAAACACCACAGATGTTCCCCTAGTGGGAGAGGCCTCACTGGTGTTCTCTCTGCTGAGTGACTATCTGGGTGGTTTCTGCTGGTGGGGGAGGTACAGGCACACTAGGGCCTGGGTCCTGCACCTGGGTTGGGGCAGCTTCCAGTAACAATACAGTCTGGGGGATGAAGGGACAGAGAGCAGCTCTGCCAAGAAGGACTTTGGGGCTACTGATGGATGAAAAGCTGGGCATGAGCATCCAATGTGTGAACACAGCCCAGAAAGACAACTATATCAGGGAGTGCATCAAAACCAGCATGGCCAGCAGGTCAAGGGAGGTGATTCTGCCCCTCTGCTCTGGTGAGACCCCACCTGCAGCACTGGAGCCCTCAGCACAGGAAAGACATGGACCTGTTGGAGCAAGTCCAGAGGAGAGCCATGAGGACACTCAGAGGGCTGGAGCACCTCTGCTATGGGGACAGGCTGAGACAGTTGAGGTTGTTCAGCCTGGAGAAGAGAAGGGTCTGGAGAGACCTCATTATGGTCTTTCAATACTTAAAGGGAGTTTTTAAGAAAGATAGGGACAGAGTTTTTAGTAGGGCCTGTTGTGATAGGACAAGGGGGGATGTTTTTAAACTAAAAGAGGGTAGAACCAGACTAGATATAAGGAAGAAGTTTTTTACAAGGAGGGTAGTGAAACACTGGCACAGGTTGCCCAGAGAGGTGGCAGGTGCCCCATCCCTGGAAGTGTTCAAGGTCAGGTTGGACAGGGCTCTGAGCAACCTGATCTAGTTGAAGATGTCCCTAATCATTGCAGGGGAGCTAGATGACCTTTAAAGGTCCCTTCCAACCCAAACAATTCTATGACCTGCACCGGGCCCTGACAGGAGCTCTGGGTATCTCTTGGTGGCTGCGGCTTCCAGCCCAGTCTTCACCCATACCACTTTTACAGATGCCTCTGTGCAGTCTCATGTAGGGGGTTTGCAGAGCTCTGGGGCTCTGCAGAGTCACTCCTGTGTGCCTGACAATGTCACTGACAGTGTTGCTGCTCTGTGGCATGGCATGTTAGCCCTCCCTGCTGTCTGTGTATCCTGCAACTTGCTGCCAACAGAAGTATGTCCCAAAAATAATACAGGTTGCTTCTCCAAAGTCTTGTCCCTGTGCAGCCTAGCCCATTTCAGAACAACTTGAGAAAAGAGTGCTGAAATTTCTATTGGGTATCAACAGCCAATACTCTGCAGGGAGCTCATTTTAGGTCTTTCTGTGAACGTCTGTGTGTTTCTGTAAGTGTTAAATACTGTGAAAATGCAGCCTTAATGTGCTACGTGGCTTCAGGGCCTGGTTCTGGAGCAGGAGCTGTGGGCTGAGCAGTCATTTGTATGTGATGCTGTTTCCTCATATTGTTGTAAACATCCTGCTTTCCTCTTCTCTGAAGGCTTTCCTGTAGGTTCTCTTCGCCAAACTGCATCAGGACAGCCTTCCCCTGAAGTGAGTGCTCTATGCCTTTCTCCCATGCCACGTGGGAAGCTGGGGTTTTTTGTTTGTTCTTTATCCCATCTGCCTTCCTGGAGTCCCTTAACTAGATATTCCATGCTTATTTAACCACAGGTAGGCCAAATCAGTAAGTTCTCACAAGCCTTGCTCATACAAACCCACAGTGACATTCAGACTCTATTTGACTAATGTACTGTACAGTTGTTTAAGCCACAGCAATGTCACTTCTCCTAGTTGCAAGCTATTTCTAGTTGCAGGAAACCAATGAAGAAAAAAAAAATGGGTTAGCACTTAACCTAAGTGCCTTCCTGTTGCATGGATAGACTGAGGCTGCAGCCACTTTGCTGCTTTTTCTGTGCAAACACTGCTGGCAAGGAGCAGAGACTTCACTGGCCTGGTTTATGGCCAGTTGGCAGGACTGTTGGTCATCCCCCCTTTAGCCTGTGAGGTACATACATATATGAAAACTGAGATGACTTGCCTAATTCAGGCACTTTGCTTTTAGACATTTAAATGAAAGAAAGATTAATTCTGCCTCAGCCTTCAGCATATGGCTGAGCTGAACTTTTAATTGGTTGGTTGGGTTTTTTTTTTTTAAAGTTAGTTTGTTGGGTTTCTTTTTCCAGGACATCCGGTCAGAACCAACATGAGGAACAAACTGTGGCTCCAGAGTATTTCCTTCTTCCTTTTATTCCAGTACAGTAAGTTCTGAGATATCTCTTCTGGGCTGTACACCCCCAGGATTTATCTTGGTGGCTGTTGGTGTGGGCTCTGCCAAGATGTGCATGGCGCAAGGCTGCCATGGAACAGCAAGCAGAAGATAAGATACCAGAGGAGAGGGTTCCATGGCATAACGAGTTATGGAAGAGGCTCCATGGGCAGTGGAGGACAGACAAAAGAAGGTGTACAGCTGAGCAGAGCTCAGCCAGACCATGTATCACTCCAGGGAGCAGCACCAGTGGGGAAAGTTTGCCATAGAAAAGTTCTGGTGGCCAAGACCAGGATATGCCCAGGGCTTACGGCTGCTGCAGACAGACCAGCCAGGGACAGTGGAGTGAACATCTCCTGGCTGAGCCCCTTTGCTCAGGACTACACTGTGTAGACAGTCACTCCCCATCTCTTGCTGGTTCCTCCCCACCGTGCAAGCTTTAGCTGACTCAGAGCTGACTTTCCGAACAGGTCAGCGGGGCAGAAAAAGGCAGCAACAACAGCGTCTGCAGGGAACAGATGCGAGTTTAGAATTTTACATTCTGCTTCTAGGCAGAGCGTTGGACCTGCTCCAAACCTAAACTAGCAATAAAGATTAATTCAGAGTTATATCTTCCTGCCATACAGGACCATTGTGATGCCTGGTCTGACTTTTGTGTAACGCAAGCCAGGGAATTACTGTGTACTGATTTCTGTTTGGACCAAACTAGATCTTACTGTTAAAAGTATTTGATTTCTGTTTCTGAAGCTGCCGAGGATGGGCAATTCATGCTACATCTAACTGGGTTTAGGACACATAATTATTCCCTTCCCAGTAAAAAGCTGTCCTCTTCTTAATTTTGTTACAGATTCTTGCCCAACAATATACTTGCAGCTTACCAGCTACCTAGGAATAGTAGTCCATTTGACTGATTAACATCATAGCATAGAAGAATGCTAATTAGCAATGCCTATTAGGTTATTAATACTTGCTGTCCTCTCTAAAGGAAAGCAAGGCTTTTATAACCCTGTTTTTGTAGAAGAATAAGTATGTCATTCAGCATTCTGGAACAAATGGTGCCTGACCAGGGTCCTCAGAAGAGCCTATTTAGGGCTTATAATGAAAAGTTACAACTTAATGAAAATTTTAGAACAAAATCCTGAAATCAGAGTGAAATTAAAAAGTCAAAATGAAACAAAGTGACAACCGCATAATTTGAATCACAGTCTAATAAAGCATATGTACGCCCCTGTGGCCAGTCTGTTGCAAGCATCCCCAGATTTCTTCTGTCACCATCCTGACTCTTCTGCGGGGGGGGTGGTCTTGTACGCAAATCTGAGTGCTGCCCAGAGCTCACGTAGGGAGAGCAGTGTGTGCTCTGATGCAACAGGACTAGGAAGGAGCTTTTGCGATGAGCGGAGTCAGTTGGGAAAAAGGTTGGACTTTGTTTTCCTTTCAAGTTACTAGAATTAGGCTGCACCCTCCACTGGACGTGCCTGCTGTGCACTGTGGCTGTAAATGCAGAGACAACTTGTTTATGAGGACTCTTGTTTGACCTGGAGGGTGGAACAGATGTTTCTGGTCCATCAATGCACGCCTTACCTGCATTCCATGTTGATTATTCTCTGCAGAGAGCATTCTCTTTACCTGTAAAATCAGGCATTGTAGTTGTTGAGCATATCACGTAGGCCTGCTTTCATCTTGTGCAAATAACTCTTCTGAATGCAAAGCATGTTCAACAAAGGGAAGGTAGGAAGCAGGGAGTGCAGCTTCTCTAAGCAGGCAAGCAGCAGAGTGACAAAGGGAGGTGAACTTGTAACATGGTTAGCATCAGAGGGCTTGGGTGCCTGATGGCTGTGAAGTAACATGCTCCCATCAGGTTGGGGGCAGCCCTGATGGTAGGGGAGGACACATGGTTGACTTAAGCATGGATGTAACAACCTTGAGATCATCCCCTAGACGATGACAATTTTATTCCCATCAAAACCAGGTGGTACTGTACAGGTGAGAGGTGAACAGTTGCTGTAGCCGGCATGGTTTGCCCCAGCACAGCACACTGCATCTTCTGCAGGCCTTTCCTCGCTGGTATTCCCAGTGTAGCAGCACTGGCTGATGCCTGCCTAAGATGCTGTCAGGAGAGGACTCACCAGCACAGACATTTCTCACTGTACTGCTGTCCTCCCCGCCTTGAAATGCAGGGAGATAACTTACATGCATTATGCCTAGAACAACAGTGCCTTTGTACAGCACACATCAGATATTGATACGTGAGCAGAGCTCCTGCCGAACAATTAGAAGGGCATAAAAGTTGCTTTGTCACCGCTTTCAAATTAGCTAATACGCTCAATGGCCAGCATAACTTTTAAATTGCCTCTCAAGTTCACTTTCAAAGTCTGTTTCAGTTTAAGAAATTAATAAAGTTTGCCTATCACTTTAGTATCAGAATGATTTATGGAAATTATAGTAACTACAAATTTTCAATATTTTTTTTTGCCCAAATTCTGAAAAAAGCATATTTCAAGCCTCTGGAATTGATGCTGCAGATATCAAACTGTAGAAAATAATAAGGAAAGAGGATGGTAAAGAATGAATTACTAAAATATCACTATTTTTAAATGTGCAAAGTGCCATGTAGGTGTCATAAAATGAAAACTAGACTAGCAAAGAACAGTAACAGTGCCACTTCCTAAATTGAGTAAAATGTTTGAATATCCCACTGTTTCGGATTGGGTAATCATGCCTCTTATGTGCTGTGTAAGCTAGGACTCTTGCAGAAATAATATATGACTGTAGAAGAGGGGACAGAGATAAGTTTGAATACTCAGTCAGAATTTGGGCATTTCCTGGTATTTTGGTATGTCATCCACAGCAACAGCATGTTTAACAGGTTTTTTTGTTGGTCTTTCTTTTTTGATGCTTACCTTGCTGTCGAAGACTTGCCTTTCTGTAGAGATGGAACACATCTTACGCTCCAAGACTGGAGACTTTCAGAGGGGCTGGCAGAGAGCGATCTGTTCCCTTCAGTGGGAGCCCTGAGGATGTGTAGGTTGATATAAGCTTCTGCTTGCTTCATCATGGAAGGTGATACTGTGTTTTCTCTTTCCAAACCTACAGCTACGTGTCATGAAAACCTCACTTGTTTTGTGGACTACGTGCAGACCCTCTCCTGTATCCTGAGAAATGACCTGGGTGCCAGTTCATATAACCTCACTGCAACATGGTACGTCTCAGTAGGATGAGCAAAGTGTGGTCAGCAGGAACTTCTAACATGGCTGTAGCACAGTGGTGTCCTTCTGTCCTCTTTGTTAGGTAGAATTCTTGTTCTTGCCATCCTGCTGGTTTTTACTTGGTATTTCGCACTCCAGCTATCAACTGGCTTCTCCCCTGGTAAAGGATTCCTGGTTCCTGCACCCACTGACTGCACTGCTTCCACTGACTGCTGCGCTGACTCTGGCTTCCTTGGCATTCTTTCCTCTCCTGCCCTGGCAATACCTTGCCCTTTGCTGCTGTTAACAGTGGACTTGTGTGTGCTGGCAGGGCTCATGCAGCTTGTCCGAGCCCCATGTGGCTGCTGTTCTGCCCCAGCCAGGAAGTGGGTGCAGTCCTGGGCTCTGCAGCCCTGCTGAGCACCTTTCCTTTCCACAAAAACGTCAGTGTCACTTTCCTACTTCTCTTGAAGTTGTTAAGCTGAGCAAACAGAATGGAAAAAAAAAAATCTGTCAAAGTTCAAAAATTAATTTTAATTTGAGCATGTTACCTCTTTTTTTTTATTATTATTAATTTCTGTGCCTGGTGGTTCAGCAACAGATTAGTCTAACTACAGCATGTGGTAGATGTGGACTTGTTTGTTTGTTTGTTTGTTTTGGTGGTTTTAGGGTTCCTGAGCAAGAACCAGAAAATATTGTGGCAGCTTGCCATCTCCTGCAATTCTCCAGGAACACCAGTCACACCGAGTACATGTGCACTGTGGACATGACAGTACTTCTGGCAGATATCAAAGTCCAAGTGGATGTTACAGAGACAGCTGATAGGCAGCATGTGATTTCCAAAGTCTTTTGTATGGCAGAGAACAGTAAGTACAAAAATGGTGAATTTGATAAATACCGTCTGACCTGATGTCTGTCTGTCAGGATAGTCTGGGCAAGGAGTGAGCGTGGCAGCCAGTGGTGGGGGGGTATGTTTGGTGTGCACTCATCTACACGGAGAACTGTGCTCTTATTATTGCTATTGTAAACTACAAAAACAGTTATACTTGAGGCTGAGCTTAGAGCTAGCTTCGCCCAGCCTTTCCATGGGGAAATTCCTTTTCCCCATGAAGCAGTAGTAGATAAATTTCCACCTTAGGCCAGTCTCATACCTATTCTAGGTAAGTGTTTGTTCTTGGCTAGAATCTAAAGGGCAGGAAGAGTTGCTTTAATTGCAAATGCCACAAATGTCCTCCCAGGAGGCTCTTGCAGTGTACGCCTGAACCAACATGACATTATTGTGGGTGGCACAGGGTGTCCCAGACACAATGGAAGTGGCTCTTCCCCTTTCTGTGGCAATTCCTAACCGTTTCTTCTGCATGACAGGAAGATTGAGTGCAATCATATAGTTTACTTGGTGGAATGCTGGTGTGTTCTGAGTTGTGCAGCACACTGTGAGGAAAAGGGGTGGTTACCCAGGTAGACAGGTACCATGCGGGCACATGAAAAAGGATTTATTTTTTTATATATATATTTTTTCTATTTGGATTCTTCTGAAATTAAACTTTACATGAGAAGTGTCATCTTTTTGACAAACGCCATAACATTTCATGGAAGCTCCTTGCCCTGACTGACAGACTATAGATTGAGTAGTTTGCATGTCTCCTAAATGTCCCTGTAGGGAGGCATCATAGCTCAGCGATGGACCCTGCAGACTAGTGCTGGAGTTTGTGCATTACTGCTTTCTGATATATGAAAACACCCTGCAGGGGATACAAAACCTCATGTTTTAGGCACTTATGACACCAGTGTTGGCACTGGGTTTATGCAGTGCCCACTAGCCTCATTTTTTTCTGATGTCTCTGTTACACTGAGGGGTATTTCCCTAACTGTGCAAGTGACTGTGACTATACAGAGCCCTCCTATGTCGTGAGAAGAAGATGCCCTGGTCCTTGCATCTCCCATGAGATATTAGCCCCTTGTGCTATCTGCTCCTGCTCCTTAGGCAATAAGGAAGTTCAGAGACAGGCAGAGGGCATGTTCAGAGAAATGTGGGCCTGACTTCACTATGCTGCTGCGGTGTGAGGTTCTGTGCATGGCTCAGGATTTCTCAACCTGGGAGACAGGAATGTTGTGGATGTTGTCCTGTGTAGGAGGGCCTACCTCTGCCAAGGCAATTTTTTTCCCTACTTGCTCTACATTGCCGATGCCATGCTGAGCCACCTCTTGTCTGCCGTAATGTTATGAAAGGTAACACCATCCTGTTTTCCAGTCAAACCACAGCCTCCATTCAATCTGACCGCTGTGCTCTCAGAGGGTTACAACATTTCTTGGGAAACCATCTACCAGAACCATTCTTTCTACTTTTTGAATGAGGAGTTGGAATATCAGCTGCGTTACAAGAGAAGAACTGACACCTGGGAGGTGAGTGAGATGTCAGTTTACCATCAAGTGGGATGTATCAGCAAAGAGGAGGTCAGCACAACCAGGACAGGAGTGCTGGTGTGAAAGAAGGGTTTTCATGATTTAGAAAAGGTGTCTCTCTGTTTGCCTGGACTGAAAACAGGCAAAACTGAAAAAATAATCAAGAAGTAGAAGCTATTAGAGAAGTACTAGATCCTGTGGGGAAGGCTAGTGGTTCATTTGCTTCACATGCTGCCCTACATGGAAGGATCCCCCAGGGCCTCATGCAGCTACTGACCAGCCAGAGCATGGCCTTGCAGAAACAGCATGAAAGCAGTGGAGATACCTTTCAGAGCTCCTTACTGTGCAGCAGTGAGGGTGATGTGGGAGCAGTCGCTTCAGCACTTCAGTGTTTGGTGTTTAATCCCTCACAGACTCAGAAGACTAAAGCTATCCATGAAGATAAACGGACACTGGTAATCCTGCCATGGGAACTCCAGGCGAACACTGATTACGAGTTCCAAGTGAGAGCCAGACCCCGAGAAGACAGTGGCTACCACGGATTTTGGAGTGAATGGAGTCCTCCACTGACACTGAAAACCAGCCCTGCCGGTACGCACTACCAGCTCTCCTTGTTGGTCCAATGTCAGAGAATGCTTCCAGAAGTCTAATCAAATCTAATTAGAACAAATTCTAAATAGTCTAGTAAAGACAGGCACTTTTGACTTGCTTACTGAGCACATGAACCCCAGGCCTGGGCTGATATGTGCTGTCTGTATTGACCTTCTCACTGTGCTGCAAAGCCCACCTTACAGCGTGGCCCATGGGAAGAGGGTTTGGTGGGGTTGGCTCTAGGTTTGGGTGCCAAAGAAGCTGCAGGAGTGCAGCTTCTAGTTTCCTTTCCAGTGTCAAACATCCAGGGTCCTGCTTGCAGCTTTCAGAAATGGGGGAAGATGTAGTTGAGGTGACTCCACTACTGGAGTTTTGTATTGCCTTCATCTGAGAGGAGAGGGGATCCTGCTCTCAGGGATAACTTCTATGTCTGGCTCTGATGTTTGGCCATGCTGGGCACGGGTGTTTCATTTGGTAGCCACCACTCCCACTCCACAGGGAGCGCACAGTCACAGAAGTCCACTGGTGCATGTCATGGTGGAGCAGAAGCTATGAAAATAGGAAGTCTTTATTCAAATAGAGCAGGGCAGGATGGCTGTGGTCAATGTCAGCACCATGTGCTGAGTTTTGCTGCTCTCACTGACCTGCAGCTCGAACTGAAGTATTACAAGGTGCTGTGGCAGTAGGGTCAGGCTCCATTTGCTGAGGGTGATCTGAGTTCTGGGTCTTAAAGGTGCTCCTTCCCATCACAGGCAGAGAGCAGCCAACAAGCACTCATCCTGTCAACACCTTTTCCTTTATATATCTCTGGTCAACTGCACCCTTTTCACTTCATGGATCAGCCATCTGTGGAGGTGTCCCTAAACCAGGAGTCAGAAACACCAGGGGTCTTTGTAGCTGGGAGCTGTCCTGCCCCAAGTGTGTTGGCTGTTGGTCTGTGGTGCAGCCAGGCCACAGAGCAGCTGAAGCACTGCTCCTTTCCCTGATGCAGTCTTCTCTGAGCATCCACATTCAGACCTCATGTCCGGAGTGCTAGGCCCCAGGTGACATCTTCAGTGTCCCTTAGAGAAAGTCTGGGGTAGAAATTGAGGGCATCTTCTCACCATGTCCTGATTATTGACCAGGGTAGAAATGCAAGGTGAGCCTGACTGACCCTGTCTCTTTCTCCAGCAGTGACACAGACAGCAGGCATGGGATGGCTGCTGCTCTTTGGTGGTGTTGTGGCAATCGCTGCCTCAATCACAACCTTTCTGGCCAAACAGCGGAGGTAAGAATGCTTCAGGAAGCTGGAGTAAACACTCTGGGAAATTCCATCTGAACGGAAGGAAACACTTCTTCACTTTGAGGGTACCAGAGCCCTGGAACAGGCTGCCCAGAGAGGGTGTGAGTCTCCTTCTCTGGAGATACTCAAAACCCACCTGGATGCATTCCTGTCCAGCTGGCTCTGGGTGAGCCTGCTTTGGCAGGTGGTTGGACTAGATGCTTTCCAAAGGTCCCTTCCAACCCCTATGATTCTGTGATTTTTGCGATTCCTGTTCCATCTTGTTAAAGACGGGGTGTTCACATGCGGCCCTCTTTGCACCTTGTATATCCGTGCACAGACACAGCTGTGGGCCTGTGAGGGCCAGCAAAGTATGGTCCCAAACTGGTGTACTGCCAAGAGCTCCTCGCTTTCCTCTGGGGCCCTGCTGCCATCCAGCTGGTTGGGACGAGACAATGGCACACAGAGACAGCAGGGGACAGCCAGCTTCCTGGGCTGTTCTCCTGGCCCTGTCTGTGCTCAGCCATTGCCAGATGAGAGCCCCTTTCTAAAGCTGACACAGGCCCGGCCATGCTGGCTGGGGGTTTCTCTCCTTTTCAGAGGCTCCTGTGCCCTTGCAGAGGGATGTGGTGCCCGCTGCCACAGAGGAGGGCACCAGGCTGGCACAGCCCATGGCCACAGGAAAAAGCACGCAGGGCAGAGTTCTGGCCCGCAGGTGCAGACACGGGCCAGACCAGCCTGAGGGGAAATGCATTTCCAGCACTTGGTGATTTTTCCAGGAAGGAAAATACTGGAACGCCATTCCTTAGCATGAATATTGTGTGGGCAAGTCCTGAGGGCTGGGGCCCCACCTCCTGCGAGGCTCACAAGAAAGGCCATTAGATGGCTCTGACAGAACAAGACATCCTTGGATCCTCAGCCACTTGCTAACTCGTGAGGCCAGTGAGGCTGGGCGGGTGATTTCAGCTGCTTGAATTGGATCCGGAGATGCCTTGCTTTGCATCTGTAATGTGTGCTTAACCCCAAAGCCTTTCTCTTTTCTCTTCTAGCTTGTGGAAGAAGATTGCTTGCATCCCAGACCCTGCTCCCTTTTTCAAACCTCTTTACCTGGTGCATAATGGAGATTTCAAGGTATAAATGGGCTACACAAGAGAGTGGAGCACATGACAAAGCTAAACTAAAAGGCGCATCGTGCTATCCTGGGGAAGGGATTCTCATTACGATGGGAGGAGGGGGAAATCTATTTCAAGAGAATGCCAAATGGCTCCAGATATAAGGACCAGAGCTCTATAGTGCCTCTTCTGTGCCACAAAGGCCTTTGTCACGTCTGTGCTGCTTAGTCCCTGTGGGTGCTGTGTCAGTAGGTGAGCTGAGCTCCTATATGACCTGTGAAGCCTGAGAACCTGAAGGGAGTGGAAAATGGATACTGGGACAGCAACTGGGGTTTTCCAAAGTTTTTCATTCTGAGTTTTTCATCCTGGAGAGCTGGCTAGAGCTTTGAGGGCAAATAACTGCTGTGTGGTAGTACAGTACAGTGTCTCCCTATGGAGGAAGTGTCTTTGAGTAACTTTGCCTACCTCTCCCTCTTCTCAGTTAATGCCAGCCAAACTTGCTCACATGACAAAGTGGCTTGCAAAGACTACAGAGTTTGCTGGAGTTCTCAGGATACAAAAGTAAAATAACGTTGAGCTTTCATAAATAATGGTTATATTAAGCAGAAGAGCAACTCATAATGCCATTATCAAACTGTAAAAGTGTTGGCATGTGAGTGCAGACATCACTGCCTCTTTTGAAACAAGTTCCTGTTGTTACAGTAGTGCTGATCTGAGACACTTCAGTGTCTACTTTTTGTTTCTGCTTTTTCTTAGACCCTCTGGAAGTGGGACACCAGCTGGGCCCTAATGATCTTCATGTACTTTCCCACTGCTGCATGGCTGATGTTTGCAATTAGGTGAAGAAAGTAGTCTTGAATGGGTGCTATTCAAGCTGAAGCCTGCGGTGACTGTGTCACTCCCTTCCTGCCTTCCTCTTTCAGCCCTCTTAGGGCTTCCCATATCTGCACCAGAGGGGTACTTGCACCCTCTTGTGAGGCAGGTGGCACTTTCTTCAGGGAAAGGAACCAGGATCAGGTGGACTCGGTGTGGGAATCCCTGAGGGTCATGAGCTACCACTTACAGTGGAAATGTGCCTGCATGCCAAGAGCCATGCTCCTCTCAGGCTCACAGGATTCTCTGTTCTGTGGGAATTATATTCTTGCTCGTTTCTAGTTGGGCTGTTCAGTGCTGACAGGAAGGGAATGAGCCTCAGTTGCTCATAAAGCTGAGTTACTTCTTGATAAATTTGCAGATTAAAGCAGCAGTTGCCCACACAGCCACAGCACAAGATGCACAGGCAGGATGTCAAGAGGATGTGGTGATGTCACTAATATGTGAACAGACTCGTCATTTTTGGCTGGCAAGAAACCAATTGATGTAGGGCTCATTCAACTGCATCCTGCCTGCATCAAAGCAAGTGGTTAGGTTATGTCTGTGAATAATGATCAGCAAATTACAGTAATAATGCTCTGCAGAAAAGAATCCTGGTTGGGTAAGAAGTAGTGAAAATGTTATAGGAAAAGTTAAGACATAACAAGCAGAGGGAAAGCAGAGGAACATTGTTTACTCTTGTGTGTATGTGGGTCCTTAGATTCATGTTGGGTGGGAATTTGCAAAGAACTATCAAGAAGGAACAAGAAATATTCTGCCTACTCAATTCTAAGAAAAAGATTTCCTGCTGTTTCTTTAAATAGCCTTTTGCACCTTAGGTACGTTTCTGTCCATTACAGCTTTAATAATAAGCTCTTCGTAGGTTAGGTTAAAAATAAATTAAAATAGACTCAGTGCTTCCTGCTCTAATGAGGATTATTTTTTTTCCTATGCTCTGTGTCAGAGGGTAATAAGCTGTGTCACACTATTCTCTTCCCAAATACTTTGCTCATGTCTAGTTATGCTGAGTGCAGTTTGGGCAAGAGGCTGATAGGATTAAGGCAGTCTGACAGCTGTGGCAACACCCAGGTCTCATGCAGCACTGTCAGAAGCCTTCACGGTGTTTATGAAGCTCAGCGTTGTTACCTATTTTATACACAGCAGAGAGTGGTACACTTAGAGCCTTAACACGGCTCGGCCATTGGGCAAATGACAGGGAGCAGAACGAAGTCTTGAGTCTGTGCTATGCCCAGCCTCTGGACTGCAAAATCCTCTGGGAGGACACACAGGCATCCATTAGTGGCACATGCTGAAAGTTTGCTGCGATCTGAGTGTCTGATTCAGTGACTTCTTCAAAAAGAACAGAAATTTTTTACTTTGCTCTTAGATCAGAGAAACCCAGAGATGTCTTTACTTCTAGATGTGACTGAATGCTTAGAGGCTCATGATCTAGAGATAATGCAGGGCACAGGGCAGAATGTAATACTAATGGTGATACAGATGCTTGTTTGGTCACTTCTGTGGAACCTCAAACTTGATGATACTAACCTCTCTCTCTCCCCCATCTCTCCCTGTATGTCCTTTTATGTAGAAGTGGGTTGGTGCATCCCATACGAAAATGACCCTCGATTTCTTTGACTGGGGACTAGTCCTTCCAGAAGTCCTAGAAGTTTACACCATGCGTCCTTCCAACAGCACCTCACAGGAGGAGTTGCATGAGCTGAGGAAAGATCTGCCTTGCAAGCCCTGTGTGTCTTGCCTGACTGTCCCAGGTCAGGATAGCCAGTCCCTGCTGTCTATTGTGAACAGTAGCAGTGGGACTCAGGACCGGTCATATGGGCATTTGTCCATTGATACCGTGACAGTGGCTGATGAATTTACACCTTGCAACTGCCAGTGCAACTGTAACCGTGTGTACAGGGGACACGAGCATACCAGTGAGGAAGACAGTGCTGGAGAAACTGGTTACCCCAAGGTTAACATTGATGATGACGACAGAAAGATATCTAGTGACTTGCATCTGGCTGACCTGAGCACACAGGACAAAATACTTGCTTCAGGCTCTGTGTCCACAGACCATCTGAGGAGTACAAGTGTCCTAGCCCACCAGCAAGTAGAAAGGACTTTGGAAGGAGGGATGGGGAGCATCTTAGAAGCCCTTTGCTTGCAGCCTAATCAGTGGGATTTGGAAAACCCAGGTTCTCTACCTTCTCCTGATGGTGAAAGCGTTTCCTACAGTGAAGGCTCCTGTGACTTCTTCCCTCACATTGCAAGGCCTGGTGACAGTTACCCTATGATTTGTGTAGATTTGGACACTATTGATAGTGGCTTTGTGGACTCAGACTGTGGGAGTCCAGTTGACTGTGAATTTGAGCAAAACAATCAGACTAACTGTGGGTCCATCCCTCTGGAGCGGGAAGGGGAGGACTTTCCACGGAGCTATGTCAAGCAGTGGGTCTCCTGTCGCTCTGACAGCCCTGTCAATGAGACACAGACTGATTGAGGACTTGATGTCACCTTACAGAGTGCAGGCCCTTTTCTGTATTGTGCCAGGAGCAAAATGTTAGCAAAAATCAGAAGACAGACAAAGTTTACTTTGTGTAAACTCTGTTGCATATATGGGCTGTTAGGTCCATAGAAATATATGTCCATTTCTACTGGCACTTATCCTGTTAATGTCTGAAATGATGTGATAGATTATTTTTTTCTTTTTTCTCTTTTTTTTTTTTCAATCCTAAGTCAAACTGCCTTAACAATGGCAGAAAAAGCAACTGTACCTTGAAAATTACCCTTTAGCTTATGTAGTTGTGCAGATTTCTTTTGGTAGTAACCATACAAAGAGTACAGAACTTTAAATTATTTTCCCTGGTATTCTCACGTGACTTGAGAGTTTGGATGTACATGGAATTTTAGAAGCATAACCCATGGCAAGCATGTTTGTTACATTAAAAGTTCCCTACCCTTTCCAAACAACATGTGTGGTGTTACTTTTCCTACCAATATCTTTGGTTCTTTAAACCCAGCTGTAATGGTTTGTTAATTATGGAGGGTCCCAGCCCTGTCCATGGGGTATGATAAAAAACAATTCTTACATCATCATCACAGAACTGTGTGTCCAAGAGACAAAACACAGCTTAGTTTTCAGAAAGACTTTCTTTCCACGTGGAACCTGCAAGAAAAAGTCTTCAAAATACATATAATTCTAGACCAGCTCTTGCTGCCAGAGCTTTCTATTGAATCAGCATCTCTCCCAGCATTTTCCAAGCACGTTAACTGAAACATTGAGCAGTTCTTAGAACTATGCAGAAATTTCAGAAATGTTGTCCTGCCTGGATATGCCTGCAATTCTATCTTCTGCCTTGGATCTGGTCTGCTATAGTTAACAGGTCAGTAGTACAAAGTTTGAGCAATTTCTGCTAGCTAACAAAGCCAACCCTGAAACTTCTATTTGCACTGTAACTGTGAATGTGTTCCCCTCTTACATCTCTGTGTCTGTTTTGTTTAGGATAAATTGTCTTAAAAAGCTACCATAACACTCATATTGAATGTGAAGACCTACATCTTATGTAGGCATAGTGCTACTAACTGATGGGCTGCTCGGCTCCAGAAGATCTTATACTGAGAGAACCTTTGTGGTGAACCGATATGTATTTCCAGTGCAGTAATAATCTGTTGCTGCTGTCATACCAATAAACTCTCTTCCCTCACCCCTATTTTTTCCCCCAAGACTTTAGCCAGCCCCACAGCTCCCTAACCAAGAGGAAGCACTGCAATGAAGGGAAGCTCTTTCACAGGTGAGTGCTGCTCTCACAGGGAGAGTCTTTCTGTGCACCCACATCCCTGGTTTGGTTCTTCAGAACAGCTGTGGTCTCTGCTACATTGAGTTTGAACCTACAGGGCTTAGCTTTGCTCATGTTATTGCTCCCTCAATATACCACTAGCTCAGGGGCTTCCTGGGCACTGCTCCAAGATATCAGGTTTTTTGGTTCCTTCCCTCCTCCTTATCCGTTTTTCTTGTCATCTTCTGTGACAAGTTGCAGGGAGGTATTGTCTTAGCCTGTTTATGCGTCCTCCCTGCTGTGCTGCAAGTACCCTGTGTGCCCTCCACGAGGCAGCAGAGGATCAAGCCAATTCCGCCTCCTTGATGAGCTGAGCCTGCCCCACACTGTCCTTCGAGGTCTGCTTGCATCCTCCTTATGTCTGTGTGAACATGAACTGAGCAGATCGCTGACGGTCTGTAACAACGTCTTCTACAGCTTCATCTTGCAGATGTTTGCACTTCAGAAACTACATTGTGGTAACAGGTCCCATGGTGCTTAAGGGAGGAGGGGAAACCTGCCTATCTTTCTAGGCCCCTTTTACATCTCCGTTCTGCACGCTCTTTGTTTCTGTTAGTATCATTTGCCCCAGAACTGCTGAAGGAGCTGTTTATGTTATTGTTACACTATCTAGCTGCACATCTGGTTGAAGGTGGTTGGTTGCTGCTGTGTTGGGCTAGAAGATGCCTCTGGTCACCCTAGGAGGTAGACTTCATGGGCAGAGAAGGGCTTGCTTTGATATGTGGCATAAGGATATTAAAACAAGGGAGACTGTTCCCTTTGAAGCAAGTGTAACAATTAAGCTGTTGGCCAACAAGTTGTTGATGCTGTGGATACGGAGGGGTTTGAGGTGGGGATTTTTTCTGTGCCTCCTCACAGAAAACTGCGAATGTTCCTGACCTAGCAACATCCAACTTGGAAAAACTGTGTTTTCACAGCAATGCTAGGGCCATCAGTAGCGTTGCAAGTTTGTGTTATGTTAGTTTTTGGGAGGTCTCCCCTTCTCTCAAGTAAGCTGTCTTTAAAAGGTCTCACTCCACCCTGTCGTGACCTCAGAAACCCACAGCGGCAGATTCCTGAACAGCAGGGTGAAGCACAGGAAAGAGTTATGATAACACTGTGGTAAAGGCATTTGATATTTAAGTGCTTGGCCCAGCAGACCTGCTTAAAAGAGCAGAGTTTGTGATACGCTGCCTAAGTCTTTCACTGCAGGGAATCTGCTTCAGCAGACCTGCTTAAAAGAGCAGAGTTTGTGATACGCTGCCTAGGTCTTTCACTGCAGGGAATCTGCTTCACCATCCCTGCCATGCTCAGGTAACCAGGTGATCTAACTTCAGTCTACCTTGTGAAGGTGAAGTCAGTCATGCACTGAGCAGTGGGATGAGGTAGTAAGAAGATGCCAGTAGCACCCACCCATGTAGACAAAGCCCTCAAGTGGTTGTGGTCTGCCACACTTTGCACAGTATTCGTGACAACTGGGGATATGATAGCAGACTCAAGATGTTGCACTGACCAGAACAGTTATCCCCGCCTCTACTCTGCCCTGGTGAGGCCCCATCTGGAGTAGTGTGTCCAATTCTGGCCTCCCCAGTTCAAGAAGGACAGGGAACTGCTGGAGGCAGCACAGGGCTACAAAAATGATTAGAGGCCTAGAACATCTCTCTTACGAGGAAAGGCTGAGGGACCTGGGTCTTTTTAGTCTAGAGAAAAGAAGACTGAGGGAGGATCTGACCAATGCCTATAAGAGAGAGCTGCCTGGCAGAAAAGGACCTGAGGGTGTTGGTCGACTGTCGGCTGAACATGAGCCAGCAGTGTGCCCAGGTGGCCAAGAAGGCCAACAGCATCCTGGCCTGTATCAGGAACAGTGTGGTGAGTAGGACCCGAGAGGTGATCGTCCCCCTGTACTCGGCACTGGTGAGGCCCCACCTCAAGTACTGTGTCCAGTTTTGGGCCCCTTACCACAAAAAAGACATTGAGGTGCTGGAACGGGTCCAGAAAAGGGCAACGAAGCTGGTGAGGGGTGTGGAGAGTAAGTCTTATGAGGAGAGGCTGAGGGAGCTGGGGTTGTTCAGTCTGAAGAAGAGGAGGCTGAGGGGAGACCTTATCACGCTCTATAACTACCTGAAGGGGAGGTGTAGAGAAGCGGGGGTCGGTCTCATCTCCCAAGTCACAGGAGATAGGACAAGGGGAAATGGCCTCAAGTTGTGCTAGGGAAGGTTTAGATTGGATATTAGGAAAAATTTCTTCACAGAAAGGGTTATCAAGCATTGGAATAGGCTGCCCAGGGAAGTGGTTGAGGCACCATCCCTGGAGGTGTTCAAAAGACAGGTTGACATGGTCCTTAGGAATATGGTTTAGTGATTTTTTTATTTTTTTTTTGTCGGAGTTAGGTTAATGGTTGGACTAGATGATCTTTAAGGTCCCTTCCAACCTAGACGATTCTATGATTCTATTCTATGTTTCTAAATATTAAAGGGTGGGTGTCAAGAGGATGTGGCCAATCTTTTTACAGTGGTGCCCAGTGATAGGACAAGAGGAAATGGCAGAAACTTGACCATAAGAAGTTCCACTTAAACATGAGGAGGAACATCTTTACTTTAAGGGTGGCAGAGCACTAGAATAGGCTGCTCAGAGAGGTGGTGGAGTTTCTGTCACTGGAGACATTCAAAACCCACCTGGACAGGTTCCTGTGTAACATGCTCTAGGTGGACCTGTTTTGGCAGGGGGGTTAGACTAGATGATCTCCAGAAGTCCCTTCCAACCTCATATCATTCTGTGATTCTGTGTCCATTTATTGGGGGACTTGATGAGTAGAGCAAAGGAGGGAGGTCAAATCTCACAGAAACTTGAATGACAGCATGACCAGGATACAGAAGTGGTCATGGATGGTAGTACTGACTCTGATTGTACTCTGATAGACTAACAGTGTGTTCATTAGCCAAGCACAGAAGAAGGTAGACACAGAAATGCTAGGCTATCTGAGGCTATCTTGGGCTCAAAAATGTGCATTATTGCACAAGCCTGCTCTGTATTTTGGAATAGTAATATGAAAGGAAACTGGGAAGAGAAGCTTGCGATTTGCTGTTTGAGTCAAAGTGCTGCTGAACTCTTGTATTGATTTTTCTGTCTGCCCTGTAGGCAGAATATTGTAAAAGCTGTGGGTCTTACACGGCTGTAGCATCTTTATGGTGACCTGCGGCAGTAGGCTGGGAAGCTGCAGGGACACAATTTGTCTCTACAGGAGACAAAATGTTTTCTGCTGCAGCAGGCAAACTATAAGCATCTGGACATTTCTGAAGCAGCAGGTGTTATTTGCTTAAATGACACTCTGAAGGCTGCTTGCCTTTTAGGGGCTTTCTGTTTCTGCTCCTGTTCAGGACTGTTGTAACTATAAAAAGTGTAATATACATGTAGATGGGTAACCATGGAGCCTTGTGGGAGTTGACCAGGAGTCTTACTGGATAGAGAAGGCCCAAAAGCAGGTATTGGGAGAAGCACCATAACTCAATCTGTAGTACCAAATTGGAAATGTCTGTCTCCATTTCTACACAGCCCCTGCTTTCCTGTTTCTTGGCCCTAAAGCTAATTCTGGCAGACTGTCAGTCAGTCTGTGCTTTGCCTGCTCCTCTCTTCCCCTTCGCTGGCAGTAGACCCGTGTACATGACTGACTGTATGGATCCTGACTGTAACACTACCATTGCAGCTGGGTATGGAAAGATCTGCTCCTTATACACTCTGGGATTTGGACATGGAAGCACCTCAACGGTTGTTGGCCTTTGCTTCCAGAGTTGCCCCTCTGAGCACAGCAATGGGCTGTGGAGGAAGTACAGGAGAGGGCAGCTCAGGGATGTCTCAGGTGTCTGAGCACCATTGGGCAGAGGTCATGGACAGAAGCGGTCTCACCTCACATCCAGACAGGGCTAGGAAGTGGCTTTAAGTCTCTTAGAGAGCTCTTCTGTTGGCCTTTTTATGTAAGTAAATGTTGCAAGAAGGTACTTTTATGTTCAGCCAATTACTTTGCCTTTTAAATGTTAACCCTTTAACAGAAATTCCTCGGTTTCTCCATCACTAATGAGTAATTGCAGATGCAGCTACTTTAACTCAATCTGATAATCTGAGCAGTTTTTCATTGGTTCTTGAGATTATCTTTAAAATCGGGCACAGTAAGCTCTGCTTTATTATGCCACTGCTGCTACTGATCATCAAACCACACAGCCTGAACTATCAAGGGACAGAAGCCCTGCAAAAAGTGAAGTTTCCTTTGAGCTGGTAAGATTGTTTAACGTATTTCTGTGCTATGTATGCCAGTAAATAGCGATAGGGTACATCTCCTGAGCTGAGACATTGAAAAATAATTTCTTTACCTAAATGTGCAATTCTATATTGTTTTAGACTAGGAAACTAGAACAATAAAATCACCAGAAGGATCTTTCTACTTTTGTTCCGCTCGTTTGCTGAGCACAAAACCACACTATTACGTTAATTCTGATACGGATTGTACTAGCAAAAAGCACTATCTTGAACAAATGATTTTTAGGTATTCCTCCCTGAAACAGATGAATGTAAATGAATCCCCCCCAAAACAGTCCTCAGTGTTTGGGACTTTGCAGACAAAAATATGCTTTTTAAATGTATGTATATATGTGTATATGCAAATATCGCTTTATTGCAGTAATCATCCTTTGTAGCAGCTTTTTTTTTCAGCCTCTGGGATCCAAGTCTGTCAAATCTAAAAGGAGATAGCTGGTCCTGAGCATCAAATTTTGGAAAAACGGCTCTCAAAATGTGAAGGGACAGACTGACTGGTTACATGGGGTTCTCTCTGATAATCTGTGCAGATGAGAAAATCCTGCTACTTCTTCCTTATTCTCCAGCCGTGCGTGTGGTGATCGTGTGAGTCTACTACATGCACTTGATGTGCTTCCGTAGGACATGTGCTTAGAGGCCTAGGTATTCAGGAGGCAGATAATCTATCATTAATTTTTCTTAAAGGACCTACAAAATATTTTCTTGTAGGCAGGGATGATTGTCACACCTAGCAGCACAGTTGATCGCTCTGGAGAATGTGCATTTGGGGCTCACCTTAATGGATGGAGGGATGTGCATGTTGGGTATAGACACACGATTGCCTGCTGCTGTTTCACTCCATAGGTGAAAGTCAGTGTCTTGCCTTTCTTTAGTGCCTGTTGGTGCTGCCTCTGGAAGAGACTGAAACAAAGGAGGGAGTAATAATGGGCAAGGCAGAACAGGTCATTTATGACTAATTGCTAAGATGTAAGGAATGGAAATGGAGTGTTCAAGGGTTCAGGTCTACTGTGCTTTCTCCCATCGCGCACCACTCATTGCACCTTGCTGCAGGAGGCAGAGCAAGCAGAGCATATTTTGGAACAGCTCAGAGCCACTGCCAAATCACAGCCTGAAACTTCTGACTTCCTCTAAGATTTAGATGAGCACAGCACACCATGTGAGCTGCAACAAGAAAAATTGCACTGATAAAACAATCTATATAAAAGCTGATGGCAGAGGTGGGATAGAATCTAGGAGCCCTGGCTATCTGCTGTGGGCTGGCATGTAATATCACTACCTGTATCAACGGGCGCTCAAGCATGTTGAAGAATCTTATGCACACATCTCCATGTGAAATCCTTGCTCATGCTCTTCTATGACACTTCATTTCATGTTTTATCACGGCTTTGTAAAGCTGATCTTGCTTTAATTGTAGTCTTCCAAAGGTTGGAGATGCAAAGGTCCTTTTTTGTGTCTGTCACTTTGAAACCATTACATTTCTCTACGCAATTCTTCTGTCTCCCATTCTCTACCACAGGAGGGGAGGGGAAAGGCATGGCTGCAAGGCCTCATTTCCTTGAGCAGGTAACAGGCAGAAGAACTCTGCCCTGGAAACACAGAGAAAGGATGGAAACGCCATTGCAAACAGCTTGAGACCACCTGGGAACTCGAGGTCACCAGTCAGCTTCTGGTGCTGAACCAAAACCTGCACCAGTGGCAGCATACCTAGTGCATCATTTCAGGGCTTTCTCTCAGACATTTGGTCTCTTTCTTTCCTGCAGAGGGAAGGTGGTGGTTCTCCTTTCCTCTCACACCTCCAACACCTACAGTTTTCACAGGGCTTTTCCGCCTTCACCCACAACTCACAGTGCTGCAGAAACTGGGCATTAGAATTAAAAAACAAACAAACAAACAAAAGGCATCAAGAAGTTGATTTGTCTTCCAATTCCCTTGCTGCTAGCACTGAACATAGGGTATGACAACGAGATGCTGCCTTCCAATGGTGCTGGCACATTACTGGTTTCTGCTTGGTTGCTGGCTTGATAATCAGCTTCTTGCTTTCTTGCTGCTGCAGAAAGAACTGGCAGTGTTCAGATATGATGGTCACTGATGAACAATGAATGCCTGCTGTGTCACCAAGGATCTCTTCACCCATCTGTTCTCAGTGAAATTGAAAAGTGCTTTTGCACTTGCTTCATTTTTGTCTCATTCTGTGGCCGTCTGATGTCCAGCACCAAGAGGACCTGAGGTTTGAACTGACCATGTCCATTTTGCTACATGGCCTGTCAAAACCTTCATACTGACCTACATTAGAGGAAAAGAATTTTACCAGAGCAGTCACTTTCTTCTGGTCCTTGCCAAGACTGTTCATCTGTGGTCAGGCTGGACTATCACGAGGTCAAACTGCCTTAGGGTAATGTGGCAATTCTTTTCCCACAGCTGAGTGACTTGAACCAGGTGGGAAGCACAGCGAGCATGAGAGATGAGAAAAGGCATTGGAGCCTCTCAGATTCTAGCAAAGTTTGCAGCTATTTTCTTGCAAGGCCAAACTCATTGCAAGCACCAGCAGATGTTACTCAAATGACCTCATTAATATATCTCTCTGTTTGCTATTGGTATTTCCCCTGAACACTATAAAACGTACAATCATTTTCTTTCTTCGTAAGTGGGAAGTGTCTGGCAGTTACTGAGAAGTGATAAGGCCTGTTTGTGAACCAGCTTTTTAGGATGTACTATAGGTTTACCTTTGCAAGGCTGAGGATTGCCGATGTTAACAGGAGACCACAATCATGAGCACTTTAGGACAGACGATTATAACTATGTTCTGCATCAATTTCATTGCTTCCATCTGAGCTAAGGATTAGTTTGGGTTTTTAAGATGCCTAACCAAGATTTATAGACTATAAATCTTGGATTATATTTCATCATGTTTAGGCAAGAGGTGCCAGCAATAAAGGTAGTTCCCCTTTGAATAAATTCTGCACTTTGTTTCTGTCTAATTGTATCTACCTTCAGTGTCCAATTACTGGATTCTTTCCATCTTTCTCTAGTAGATTTAAAAAACAAACAAAAAAACCCCAATGACTTTTCCCCTACCTGAAAGCTGCTTACCATAAAAGATTCTTATGGCTGGTGGGAAATTACTACTTAGCCTTTCCTTTGGTTAAGTTAACAGATTTAGTTGGTCTTCAGTTGTTCATTTCTCAGGAAAGTTATGCAAGATTAAATCATTTTTTAGAGCCTTTTTCAGTACTATTTTCATCTTTTCAGCAACTTCTTGTTTAAAGTGTGGATCCCAACAGAAGAAATGAACTAATAATGGTGTTACGGATGCTCCATGTAGCTGCAATAACATTTCTTTTAATTGATATGCATCCACAGTCTGTATGTTAGCTCCTCTAATTGCATTAATGTACTGCAGAATCTTGTTTGGCTCATTACGTGCTATTTCCCGAAATCATTTTCTGATGAGCCTTTCAGAATTCAGTGTTCCACGACCTACTTATGACTAATAGTCATGGCTTCTAACACAAAAATTTGCATTTAAACATGCTGTATTTGTTCCCAGGTGAGCTAGAGAGCCAGGAAATGTCTGACGTGTTTCAAGCATGGCAGAACTGAACAAAGAACTTTGGGGGGAGAGGGGAGTTTATCAAATCAGTAGCAATTACCTGGAAATATTCTGTCCTGGTTTAGTTATCTTGACCTATGTTTGTTTGTTTGCATGCATGAAAAGGTTTTTGTAAGCACATGTATAATTCTACTTAATGCAGTTCTATCTTGTATTTAGTCAGCCGTACTGTAGTTATCACAGGGATCATATGCAACCCTGATTAGAATGATAAGCAGGAGAGATTTTGTGCCTCCCAGCCTACCTCAGCTAAATGGTGACACTTCCTTTTGACAACCCCCACTCTGAAGAAGGTCGGCAACAAAACAGGATATTTACAAAAAACCCATAAATGAAGAGGTGGTGAAATGGAAGCCAGGAAGATTCCTTTTTTTCTTGATCAGTATTCTGAAATGTAATTATTTTGCTGTTTAATTTAGAAAAGGGACACTATAAGCAGGCATAACTACAGGAAAGAGGTTGATACCTGGATGCTGCTGTCTAGCTTTGTGTAATCTGGGACTGGAGGGATACTCTTGGTCATGGGGTCCAGCTCCTGCTACTGTACCCATCAGATCATTTAACCCCTTCAGTAAAACAATCCTAATGATTGAAATACCACAATCCTTGCTAAGCAGAACCTCTTTCTCACTGACTCCCATTCAAGACCACTTCGGACCCTTTGCTGGTTAGAAACACGATCTTATTCTGTAGCCAGGCTATACCCATTTGGTCTTGTGCTAATGCTGTACTTAGGGTTTCTCCTGTCCTGACACTTCTCTCTCCCTTTTTCCCAGCTTCTTCTGAGAGAGACATCATAACCCTGGCAAATTTTGGTTATTTCTTTCTTTTTTGCAGTAACTCTTTCAAGACGGAACATTCTCACAGCCTCTTGTTTCCCCAGCCCTAGAGCTCAGTTCAGTGTCCATGCTGGGCAAGCAGCACAAACATTGTTCTTTCAAATATTTCTTGAATTTTTCAAGTAACAGTTTTTGTCTATACTTATTAGTGGTCTCTGTCTATAAACTCACTCCATGTTCTCTGGGTTCAGGGTCAAGTCATGGACTCCTTGGAGGTGCTGGGCTTATTTGCTGTGTTAAGGTAATGGCAAATACTGCAAACTGGAAGCACCTTAAAAAACACCATATATTGCTGAGTAGAGCAGATCAGCATCTTTCATATTAAACTTTGTTTGCTGGAAAACCATCAAATCGTAAACTTTTTATGAAAAAGTATCATTTAAAATGGAACTTCATCAGGAAAGAATTCACAAAATGGAATCTTTGGTCAAAAAGAAAGAGAGAGAGTCCAGCATAACCTTATAGAGAGATAGTGTTTCGTATTGCAGAAGATACACTTCAAATATCCTTACACAACCCTTCAGTAAACTGGGGTAATGACCAGGCCCTAAGTATTCTATATCCCCAGTGAGCGCTTTAAACAGGAGCATATCAGCTGTTCTCTCTGTTTCTGTCTTTTGGAGTTTTCTTTTACAGCAAGGAAATACTTATGGGAAGGAAATATGATCCAAAGATTCCCACACTGCAGATGAGCAACTGGAATTGTTGCTTCTTGTGTATGTGTGTTTGTGTGTCTAAAAGAGACAGAACTATGATAGGTCTTAGTTTTGCTCAGGTATAAAATGGGTGAATTTCTAAAAAAAAAAAATGTAGGCTAGAACACCCATTTCTATCCCAGCTTTTGTTCTTGACCTCAAACCCTTTCACGCTAGCTCAGGACAACTCCAAGTGGCTTGAAGAAAAGCTCCCTCAAAAGTTTAGTGATGCCAGCACGTCACATAAGTGCTCCTCTAGTGAAGAGAAAGGGAAGGTGCAGAAGACCACTAACTTGAATACCTCAAGGAAAAAAAGAACCATCATTAAGGGCAGGCAGCAGTGCAGATGCTTTCAGCATCTTTGTAGGTGTAGATGGTTTTCAGCAGGTGACTACTGCTGATGAATAAGCTCATGAGAGAAAAATCTTTTGGAGCCTTGAATATGCAGACATTATGTTTGCTCCCAGGAGACCCCTGATCTGCAAATGTCTGAAGGCTGAAGATGTTCTATCCTTCCTCTACTGCTACGGTTTTCTCTAAGCATCTCGTTTTGGTTACTATCAGAAACAGGATACAGGGAAATATGAACATTTGTTCCAACCCACTGTGGCTCTCTGCTGCTCTTAAATTGTCATAAACCAGATGCTAAAAAATGCAGGAAGGAGGAAAGATAGAACACCCCACCACCCCGATCAAATGGCAGGAATTAAAGATTTCCTTTCAGGCAGCTGGTGCTGTAGACTCCTGTGCAAAGTACTAATTACGGCCATGAGAAGAACAGTTCCAATAGAAGAAATTATATAGCTGGGTTTGTGCCCTGTTTGACACAGTCAAGGTCAGATGGTGTCAGGGCTGGCAGAAGTATATAGCTAAACCTTCAACCTGCTGGTACAAATACTGACAAAATTCTTCTAACAATTGTTCTATTTCAGATAGTGTCTGGAATGGGAGGAGATGTGTGGCAGCTGGGCCTCCAGCTGTGCGTTACAGCTGTGCTGCTCCTTGGTGGAGGAAGAGGGAGAGGTAAGAGGAGATCTGGAACGGGTCCACTGTGGGACGATAGGCACATACATGTGCCCATTTTTGATTCACAGACCCTAACGTATGCAACAGAAGATCTTGTGCCTGCCCTTTCCCAGATCCCAGGAAGCGGTACAGCTGGCTGGCAATGCCAGGCCTGGGGAACCGAGCTCGTGCTGGGCAGCAGAGAAAACTTAGCCACTGACCAAACCTAAGGTCTTACACTCATCTCATGCAGTGAAGTGTAGTACAAGAGGGGAAGAACATCATGAGGAAGGGCAGATGAAGTGTCAGTAAAGGAAGCACTAGCAAGTAATGCATTTGATGTATTCAGCAAGGCCTCATTGGGTGATACATGAGTGCAGCTCTGGTCTCCTTCCTCTGCAGAGTTCCCTGGCAGCCTGACCTGCCTGAATAACTACATGACTACTGTGAGGTGCATGTGGACGATGAAAGAGCCCGTTGGTGATGGACCTTTCCACCTGCATTTCACCAAGTAAGAGCAGCACACTGAGAAATATCCATGGCAGCCTTGTCCCTGGTGTGGGCAGGAAGGCGCAGAGGAGCAGAGATGGGGTCCAGCAGTGGGCTTTGCTCCCTCCACAGCAGGAGACACTGCTGGCTCTGCCACCTCAATGCCTGGGCTGCCTCAGAAGCTGTTCCCTTCACACCCTTTTGTGGGCCCACAGCCTTGGGGGGTGCAGCAGAGGTCCAGCACACAGGGCTGCATGGTCTCATTCCAGCTCAGGACAGTCCATCTGTCTGTCCAGTGTCCCTTTCTGGCAGGGCTCTCTCAGTGCAGAGAACTTTCCCATTCCAACCTCTGCTCCCCATGATCTGGGGACTCCCACAGCCCATCCTACAGGAAGCTGCCTTATCAATTTCTAATTACTTCTTGTCTTGGTGCCGAGAAATTAAACCCCAAGTGGTTTAATCTCAATTAGTTCATACATATACACAAAAGGATTTTGAAAGCCCAGTGAGCTATAAGCTTTAACAACTGATTTAGAATATTATGTGAATAATTTTTCCTCTAACAGAAGAAATCATGTGAATAGTTTGCTAGGTGATAGGATAATAAGCATTGTGATATGCTAATTTGAGATGAACTTGTTTAGATTATGTAATAACATTGCCATGACTACGAATAACTTGTGAACTATGACACGAGGGTTAGCCACACTGACATTAGATGCTTCATATGTTTTTGGAAGTTTGAGTCAAAAGTAGTCTAACTCTTAATGATACTGGATTTTAAATCTATGAAAAAATGCTAAGCTGATAAACTGTAGTATCCCAGTTCATTGTGGGGTCACAGGCAAATGAAATGAAAAATTTGCCAATAAATGGCTGCATTAGATAATTTAATAATAGAAAACTGCTCTTTGGAGCTATTTCCCCAAGATGATGTTTTCTGTCATTCATCCTGTTATGCTGTGCTGAAGTTGTGAATATAAAAAAAAAAAAAAACAACAAAACAAACAAATAAAAAAACCAAAGCAAACAAAAATCCAACCTCTGACATGTTTTGCTGTCAGTACTGCTTTGTCCATAGCGAGAGAGGCTTTTATGTACAACTTGTTAGCTGTGTGCTGTGCACTTGTAACTAACTGTCCACCCACTCCCACCCACCTACACCAGCTGCTTTCCTGGCAGCGATGCCCAGCAGCCCCCTCGCTTTCAGAGGGGACAGGTACTGGGCTCTCTGTGCAGCTCCTGGGAGGTCTGATGCTCTCAGCAGTGAGGTTATGAAGGGGTCTCCTTCCTCCCTCTTCAGCCCTGCCATCCAGCCAGCTTTAGCATTGCTTTCTCTGCTGCCTGCACTAATGAGGGTCATGTTCTTCCAGAATGCAGTGCTGTGCTAAGCTGCCACCCATCTTTCATAAACTGAAGAGCACTTAATCATGTGATTTAAAAGAAACTTTCAGCCCTTTTATTCTTCTAGCCTCTGGTCAAAGGGCCACAACGCCAGCTGCAAACTGATTGCCAGGGAGAACATGCAGAATCAGTACCACTGCACAATCCATTTAGCCAGCCAGATGTTGGAAACAGATGGTTATAGAGTCTCTCTCCAAGGCAACTTCTTTGGACGTAATCACACATACATTATCTTTCCAGAGTACAATCCCTGCAATCACAGTAAGTACGAACCAGGGCAGCTGTGGGCTGAGGGTCTGCTTTGGGGTAGGTCTGAGCTGTTCTCTAACAAAGAGTGTCTCAAAGACAATAAGTGAAAATAATGGAAACAAGCCAGACTGCTCATCCCTGGAGAGTGCACTATATGGACTCCATCATTAAGGATGCAGTCCCAGCATTTCTCCGTTCTGACTTTTCCAGGACTTCAAAGAGGGCTGGCTCTGAAGGACCTTTCAAGTATTATTCTCATCTGCATCATGTTTTCTTGTGCCATGGATAATGTACAGTTGGACTGGCTCCTAAATTGTTTTTTTTCTAAGAAATTAAATCATGAGGAATCAAAGTCATGGATCTAATTCAATGTCCCATGGCTTGGTACTTCAGAGAAATGCTCTAGCATTCGAAACCTCAGAGCCTGTCTACATTAGTGGCACGTTGGAAGAGCAGAATGTGACATCTGGAGTGGTTCTTTGCTTGCAGGACTATCCCCAGAGCCTATCTGAGTTATCATTAATTTAAGTCAGTTCTATAGTTGTTCTGTAAGCTAATTTGGTCTACTGCTGGTTTTAGTATCAGTTTTTAGACCCAGCTTTATCTTCCAAGTCTTTAGTCAGCCTGGTATTGTGCGTCTCTTTCTGTGGTGTTCATGTGCCAAATATTGTGAAAAAAACCCCTACCTCTCTACTTGCAGTAAAACTTGATCCACCTCTGAATATCCAGAGCAACGTTACTGCCAGCAAGTGTCTTATACGGTGGAGCTTGCACCTTCGGCACCTCGCTGAAATTCTTCAATACGAGTTGCAGTATAAGGAGTACAGCATGCCCTGGGAGGTAACGGGATGAGACACACGCTGATATTGCCTTGCTGTTTGGGCACAATGGCCTTGCCACTCAGCTCGGGGCCTTCTGGCAGCTGACTGCTTTAAGCTGGCCTTTCTGGTCTCCCACATAAAAGCTAAAAGATTTTATAAAAACCATCAACACTGAAGATCAATAAATCTTCTCCCAATCAGGACAGAGGGCTACAAAGGGGCTTGGAGCATCTCTCTTACAAGGAAAGGCTGAGGGACCTGGGTCTTTTTAGTCTAGAGAAGAGAAGACTGAGGGGGGACCTGATCAATGCCTATAAATACTTAAAGGGTGGGTGTCAAGAGGATGGGGCCAGTCTTTTTACAGTGGTGCCCAGTGATAGGAAAAGAGGTAATGAGCACAAACTTGAACATTAGAAGTTCCACTTAAACATGAGGAGGAATTTCTTCACTTTGAGGGTGGCAGAGCACTGGAATAGGCTGCTCAGAGAGGTGGTGGAGTCTCCTTCTCTGGAGACATTCAAAACCCACCTGGACAGGTTCCTGTGCAACCTGCTCTAGGTGGACCTGCTTTGGCAGGGGGGTTGGACTAGATGATCTCCAGCAATCCCTTCCAAGCCCATATCATTCTGTGATTCTGTGATCCCTGCATTCAGAAGTCATCCATCATCATGCAGGCCCTGTTCTTGCATCCAAGAAAAGAGCATTTGGAAAAGGCCGGGGGAGGAAGTATTTAAAAGACTTTGCCCAGCCTTGTAAACAGAAATTCTTTGTAATACTTTGCAGACCGCATTGAACAAGACACCATCCAGTTCACTGCCACAGATAGAAATTGAAGCCACAGAGCTTCGCAGTGGCATCACTTATGTTGCACGAGTTCGATGCAAAATTTCCGAAAATGAGGATTCGTACCATAGTCAGTGGAGCGAGTGGAGCCAGACAACAGTGTTTCAAAGAGCAGGTAAAAAGAATGTTGTTTTACCTTAATTCATGTCTTTTCATGTCCATGTTCCAAAAAAACCGGAAGATACCTGGTAAAACAAAGGTTTTCAAATCAGAACTAGACTCTTTCAAATTTTCATAGCCAAATTACTTTTCTTGAGATCTGCTAAAGCAGCTTGCTTCATTTGCATTGCTTGGTTATTTGGGGTTCTACCTTCACTTCCAGATTTTCTATCAATTATTTTTGTGCTGATTATTTTCCTAGATGTACCAAAACTGTCTGAAAAGTTCCTAAATACCAGAACTATGCCGTTCTTGTTCATTCCTTTGAGTCTTGGCACTCTACTCTATTTATTTTGGAACTGCAAGCTTTCTTCGAGGTATGTTATAATTTTCCATTAAGTTCCCCTTGATCTTTATAGCCTGAAGAGGCTAAATCAAACATCCTTATATCCCTTTTGCTTCCTGCTTCTGCTGCACAGATTCAATTGTTTTCAAAAACTCTTTTGACAGTCTTGGGACGTGACATGTTCCTTGGCCAGTGATAGTTATTGACCCACCACGCAATCCTTAAGGATTCCAAAGTGCCTTTGTGGCACCCAAACTCAGCTAAAGCTCAAGGTTGAAGGTTTCTTGGAGTTAAAGAAATTTAAACGCATGGAAATTTTTTGTAAAGTCTCATGTAGCTCAATTAAAAGCGCAAATTCACAGCAATCCACAAAAGTGGTTATACTGACATTAATGTTAAGCTATTTGTGACATACCTGGCAGTAGTCAGAATGTAAAATACCAATATAGGCAAACTACCCTGACTCAGGTTCAGTGTTGTACAAGTTGTACAGAGAAAAAAGTGTCTCTAGACCCTTGGTTCAACCGTCCTCTGCAATTTTTTATGCTGCCAGAGCAAAGGTTAATCTCCTACCTTTTCCTTTTCTGCCTTGACGTACAGTACTATGCTCTGCATACGTGTCACTCTTAGAGAAACAGACTACATGATGTCCATATAATAAAAAATTTATATGATAGAATCTAATAAAGGCACTAGGGTGTCTGGTGGAATTTGTCTGTCTAAAGGTAATGAAACTAAAACTCTCCAAAACACTCCCAGAAACAGTGGTTTAGATCAAGTAAGTTGCTAAACCAATGCATAAATAGCTCAGTGCATATAATGAGTAATAGACTAGTATTGAGTTGTGGCATATAGCATTCCTCAGAAACTTTTAAGACTGCGCTTCAGGCTAGAAACATTAAATGCCTGCACAGGAGGCAGACGAACAATTGTATGAGATGTCAGAAACCATGTGAAATGGGCTTCTCATGCAATCTTTCTAACATAAGTGTGCAGCTTTCATCTAATCAGTGTGCTATATCATTGAGACAGAATAAAGAAAACTTGTCTGGTTTTTTTTATATTTATTTTAAGTGTTTGTTTTCTCACTTCAGGGCAAAAAGCCTCTCCTGTTTTAACATTCCCACACCAGCTGCTTTCTTTCAGCCACTCTATAATTTGCACAATGGGAATTTTAAGGTAAGAAATAAGTTTCACTTTTTTTTTATGACCCTCAGTTCATGAGGGGAGGATTATTTTTTTCTGGGATTAGTCATTCTAGCTCCTGAGCAGGGTTACTGACACGTGGTTCTAGTCTTCCTGGGAGTTTATAGTTTCTCAGTTTCCTGCCCCCACATAGCAGCTACACCACAGAAACTTCTGTCCAGCTTTTTCCTCCTTAGAAATAAAGCTCCTCCAGTCGCTCACTCCCTATCCATGCTTAACATGAAAGGTGCACCCTGCCAAATCAAAAAACAAAGCCAAAGCAATACATGCCGTTTGCAGTGAAATCTTGAAAATCTCTTGTGAAATCTTGTGAAATTAGCAGTTAGCTTCTCTACCCTATTACTCTAACTTTGCCCAGTAGATTTGCACTAAACATCTGGATTATTGTGCCAAAGCAATATAGAAAGAACAGTTATTTTGCAGATTCCAACTTTAAGCAAACTGTCCTGAACTTATTGATCCTTTCACCAGGATTGGGTTGGACCTAATGAAGCTTGTATCCAACCCAGAAAAGAAGAGGCCAACAACTCAAACAAAGTGACTGCAGATGGAGTTTCTGATCTCAACACCCAAGATCTGATTTCCCAGATCTCCTTGAAACCTCTGGAAAGCACAAATCTGGTTGCCACAGAAGAAAACTTTGTATTTGCCTCATGTCCAAGCCAGCAGTATGTCCCCAGCAGGTATGTAAGAGCAGAAGAGATAGAAGTGAAACTGGGACTATTGTTTCCACAAAACCATGCTGATGATAAAGTTGGCCTGAAAATCTCTGAAATAATTATAGCCAACCTTGAGAACCCCAGCACGGAAAGGAATTATCCTTCTCATTCACAGCATGGAAAAGGTGACTGCCTTATGCTTATGGAGTCTTTTGAGATAGCAAATGTGTCCTTCAGCAATAGTGACTATTGTACCTTGTGTGACAATGATACAACAGGAGGTTTGATTCCTGCTGAACTACTGGAGCTCTCCATTGGTAATAGTCGTGTCAAACAGCAGAGTGATCAGAGTGACCTTTCCTGAGGCATCCTGCCTGCAAAGATCTTTGTGCTGTCCTCTCACCTTCCAACACTGTCTTCCCAAGTGGCTTAAATGGTGGCTGTGCAGACAATTACAAACGTATCATTTTTAGGTAAATCCTCAATTTCTGTACTTCAAAAGAAGATTGTGAGCAACTCTTCTGGCTAGCAAATACACCCATACAGGCATGGCAAGGCCTGACACCAGTGACATCTGCTGTCTCAGGAGACACATGACCATGCCCTTCCCTAAATGAACCTCCTGGCAGCAGCAGAAGTCCAGCAACCCCCAGTCTAGGGAAGCAGCAGCAGACCTGCTGCTTTTCCTCAGGAAGAGCTATTGGAATTGTGTACCTCTCAGAAGCAGCAATATTTGCAAGGTGCTGAACCACGATTTAAACTCCATCATTATTTTAAAACTATGTACGATTCTTCATAAAACCATGATAAACAATTTTTGCTAAAGAGGGCAATTTTGCTTCTTAGTATGATATTGATGACTTCAAATGGTTCCTGATTACATCAGAATTTATAATTGCACTATTTAAAGATAATCAGGTGATGGGCCTTGTTCTTTGTTAACCTGAATGGCTGTAACTTTTTATTTTGCAGTAACTAAGCCCCATTTAGTGCTTTGATTTTAACAAAAATTTATTTTAAGGTTAAGTGGCTGGGATGATCTAATGGAGAAAGGTGAAAAGCAAGAATAGCACAAATGAGCTTCATTTAATCACTAAACAGGCCAGGCTCAGTGTCTATCCAGGGCTTTTATTTTTTCTCCAGAAATGATGACTCCTTTGCCTATCTGCTCAACAGGTACAGCCTTTCTGAGCCAAATCTCTGGAGGTTTACTTTCTGCCCTAGACACAGAAAACCCTACATATGACTGATTACCCACCAAGTAGATTCCTGGAGTTACATCTAGATTTAAAGGGCTCAACGGTTTTAGCAAGCAGTGAGATGTGTACACGTGTATCTACACTAGCTGGCACCTGCATACACACATTCACTCTCTCTTCTTTGGAAGTGCTTCCCTTGTCTAGTGGTTTAACCCCAGCCAGCACCTAGCATCACAGCTGCTCCTCCACTCCCCCTGTCCCCCCCCAGAATGTGTACGAAGCCAAAGAACTATTGTGGAAAGTCTTCATCTGGGAGAAAAGCAGCAACAGAATGTGCAGTTCACATCCAACTTGTGTGACAGACACAGGAGGTGCCAGCAGTGATTTGTTTTCAGTGTTATAAGCAAAGGGCTCTTCTGAAATCTGAAAAAATATCCCCTTTCTGGTCCTTTGTGCTTTTTATCCTGTAAAAACTATATTCAAGGGTGCTTTTTATGCTATACCACAATCTAATGGCAGAAGAATGTAATGTTACTGTCATTAATAGTTGCTAGAATTTCCTCTTGAGAAGAAAGTCTGTAAAACAAGACCACTTGCATGGAGGATTTTGGTGATTCACAAACTTTTAGACCCCCTAGTGTGGCTTGATGTAGTGTCCCAAATTTCACATCTTCAGAATCAGAGGGATGCTTCCTGAAATTGTCAGATCAATTGTACCTTAAATCTCTCAGATCTCAACAGCCCTTGCTTATGAATGTCTGCACAGAAATTGAACCAGTTTCATAAAATCTTGTTCAGTTAACAAGGTATTCTGTACTGGTAATATTAGAAAAAGGAGAATGGGAACAATTATATTCACATATGAGTATGGAGCAGCAGGTCAGGCTATGGAAAGTCAATGAGATAGAGAAGCAAAAGGAAATAGAGAGATTGAATGTAGTGGGAAATTACTCGAGAGAAATGAAAAGTCAGAGATGATGCTGCCTGTGTCCATCAGGCCAGGACAGGAAGACTATAAGAACTGAGTCTGGAGATGATGACAGGCTGATGGTTAAAGGACTAAATGATATTGCAGCATCAGCGGTTCTCCAGGTGAAATGCTAACAACTTTGAACTGCTTTTGCTTTTATGAAGCTATTTATAAAATGGGGAAAGTGCAAAGAGGAAAGGTACCATAGAAAGCATTAGTTGTTGTAGCTAGAAAAAGAGAACAAAATGCCTTGGTTTTACAATTAGGTCTTTGGAACAATAAAAGCGTTATTTTTATTCAGGCAATGAAAAACTACAATTTTTCTAGAAAAGCAGTGCATAAAAGTCCATTTTTCTGTCCTTTTGCTTTGTGGTTTTCATTTGGGTTTTTTTGTTTGGGTTGAGGATTTTTGTATGTCATGTTTGAGACTGGCATGAGGTTCAAGCTATGGTTTTTCACAGCTTCTCCCAGAATCTCTGAACTATTCTAAGGCTGAGTTTTGCCTTTAAGTGTGATATATATCCTTCCAATGGAAGACAGAGAACGACCATCTAGTAAGGAGACGTAACAGGGGCTCTGCTCAAAGCCCTTGAAGCCTTTCATTTCCTGAGACTACCGAATGAATGTTATGAGTATCATCTGCAACCAGAACAAAGTGATCAGTATTTTCCTCTCTCTTTTCTTCCTGTTGAGTTTTGCCAGAGGAAACAATTTCAGAAGGTATTTAACTAATACTTGTAAGCCACTAAGGAGCTGAAAATGTTCTGTGACAAAGATTTTGGTTTAGTTGTGGGTTTGTTTTCTGGTTTTGGGTTGTGTGGGGTTTTTTTCTTAAAGTGAATTAAGTAAAAGAACTAACACTGTATGATTATTCAGAAGTAAATAAAGCAAAGGAATTAATGCAAACTTTGAATGTTCAGAAGTCTGACAGCTTTTGAAAGAACTTTAGTTTAAAAAACATTGACTATATGAATGATTAATAAAAGTTGGTTTGAAAACGTTTAGAAGAAGTAGGAGAGGGAAGAACTAAATGCTTTCCCTAGTTTGCAGACCAAAGCACTAAGCCAGTGCTGCTCTTATCACCATCAACAGAAAAAGGGATACAGTTCATAAAGCCGAGATGGACCAGCATGGTGAGCTATCCCATGGTGTCTCGCATGCGAGCGCCAGTACAGTTCTGCTAGTACCCACTCAATAGCTATACTTCTGGTGAAGTATTGGTGTTCCCAGTAATGAGTGATAGAAGCTGTATCTCCATCAGACATTCTGCTGTTTAGTCATCTGTACGCTCATATCAAGAGGGGCAAGAAGATCAGACTGCATGTTTCTCAACAGCATAGGTACCACAGGACTGACACAAACTCATTTTGAAAGAGCAGCAAACAAGTCACAAATACTAAGGCACAGCACTCAATCTGTTGTGTCCTCTCAGTTAGGATGACTTGTCTCCACAGTGTGGCTTTTAATGCATCAAAGCAAAATGCAAGTGTCAAATAGTAGTGTTTGGCATGCTGAAACACTCCCTGCAGCCCCGGGCTTCAGGGCTTAAGATCATTGATCTGCAAGCTCCTGCTCAGAGGTGCAGAAGCCTAGTCTGTGAAAGCAGTATTTTTTCCTGAGACTGCCATTGATTGCCATCAATGGCCAAATAACACCATAAATCTTTTCCTAGTTAAGTAAGCAGATAGGAGAGTAATTCCAGAGACAAGAGAAACAAGCTTGCTCTTTTTAGTTTACTTCTGTTAAATTTGATCATTGTGTAAAGAAAGGACAGAGAACATTGGTTAGACTCGGAGCAGCACCATCTTACAAACTGCCCAATGTGAACTCTGTCAGTTGAGCTCCACAGCCCTATCACCCTATCTTTTCTGTATTGCTGTGCTCCTGTGAGTCACGAATCCTGTGCTGCAGAAGTCTCTATCACCACAGGCCTTTCCAGTAAAGCATAGCCCCTTAAATCTCCCAGTATCCCTCAGCAGAGCGTATGCTCTTTCACAGAGGCATCCACATGTTCACTCATCTAGCCAGTTACAAACACCAAAAAATTAAAAACAGTCTGTTTAATCTTCAGCAACTTAATCTAATCCGCAGATCTGTTCTGCTAGAGGCACACCAACTCTGAAGATACAGGCGCTAATCAATTACAGAGATCTGAACTATCAGATTTAAAGCAAGAACCGTGATATTTCACGACATGTGTATTTATGTACTGGTGATCATAATTGGAAAAGAAGAGGGGGTGTTCTTTTGATGCTAGGAAAGGGAATGAACACAGGGGGTTGGTTTGTTTGTTTTTAACAACATGCAAGCCAAGGACTGAGGTGCAACACAAAACTACAGTGCTTGGATTGCTGCTTCCTTGGTGCTCATGAAGCCAAGTTAGTTGACAAAATCCAAAATCCCAGTGTGAAATCTTATCATTTTAGGGCTGGTGAACAGATTGATTTGATCGGCACACTTCCTATTTTCAGTGGAGTACAGCACAGAGACTGCTGTGACAGCATCAGCTCTAGATATCATGTGCACGTACAATGGCCCAGTATCATGTGGTATTTGCCTCTGTCTAGAAGTAATATATTTATATTCATACAGTACTGCAGGCCCAACACAATATGGCTTTTTAAGCCAAGCTGATTCACATGAATAGGCAGTGCCAGAGCGCAGCAGTAACAGTCATTACAGTCTAAATGCAAGTAATGAATTGTCTTTTGTGTTATCTTTTTATATTGTGGCACGCCAAATGCTGAAATTGTTGTAAGCCCTAAGCAAGTCTAAATAAAGCACTAGTTTAAGAAAAGAATCAAGGCATCAATGGGGACAGCCCAGTGAAGACCTTTTCACAGAATCGCGGAATTGTTGGAGTTGGAAGGGACCTTCTAGAGATCATCTAGTCCAACTCCCCTGCCAAAGCAGGATTGCCTATAGCACATTTTCATAGCATACTTTTACATTCAGAAACAGACAGTAGATGTATTCAGAATGAGATTCACAGTATTAGAGAAAAAAAAAAATTTAGAATGCTTTCACATAAATCAGTAGCATGCCTCACCCAGTTTCAGCATGCAGTACTGGTTACCCCATTTTTATAACAGGACTATAGTTTTCAGTCTCTTGCACAGCGATTCCCACAGCTCAATATATTGCAGCAGGATGTGCACCAGTGCTAAACACAGGTAATACAACTTTTTGACTCCTAATACCAGTTTTCTGATCCCTCCCATCACCTTCCTTTAAATTCATGCCCTAAAACCTGCACTGCTGCTACCACCAAAGAGAGATTTTTTTGTCTGCTGGAGATAAAGATGAAGTTAGTTATTTAATCAGCATTCTGTGGGAGGGAGAAGACAGGATGCATTCTTCCTTGGCTGGGAAATCTTGGACCAGCTCTGATGGCTCTGATGACTCTGATGCAGTCAGCGATATTTCTGGGGCTACAAAGTCCAGTGACATGGAAGTCCTTTGCCAATCTGAATGGAACTTGTGTACGTGAACTGAGGAAAACTCTAGAATTTGTTTATAATATGCCTGTCTCAGATCTTCTGACATTTGTTATAGTCAAAGTTTTCCCATTGCTGCAATACAGTTGCTTGCATTTGCAAACTGTGTGTTAAAAATTATTTTTTCTCTCTGGGTCTAGTACCCAGAGAGCTACATGTAATTTTGCACCTCTATGGTCAGTTACAGGAGTGCTTTCCACAGCCATATGATTCAGAGACTTAAGCTAGAACACAGCTGGTCTCTGTAAAGAGAATTGCTCTGTGTGTCCTGGCCTAAAGTGCACCAATAGCCCTTAACTGGCCTAACCAGTCTCACCTGGGACTTTCACCCACATCCTCCGCCCAGGGCCTAGGAGCTCCATTTAATCTCCATTTAGGCCAGAGTGATGTGATTTGTCTTCGGTTCTGTCTCTGTGTGATTTCCTGGATGGCCTCTGGACCTAGGCTTTAGGTAGGTTATATTTTGGATGGATCCCTTGGGTGGAGGTTGTAGCTTGTCTCCAGTCCTCTTTTTGTCCCTGACTCCTAGATGGACCCTGGACCTATGTTGTAGTCTTGTTTCCAGCTCTACCTCCTAGAGACATCTTGGACCTATGTTAGAGCTTTGTCTTCAGGCCCACCTGCTGTTCCTCAACTCCCTGGTTGGACCCTGGACCTGGTTCATCACTTCACCTTGTCTGGAGTGTCAATGAATCTTGTTACCAGTCCTGGGCTCTGCCCACTTCCTTCAGAACTGCCCTCAGGGTAGTGAGGGACTGTCCATACTGGGGTCACCACCATGGGCAGCCTGGTCTCTTGTAAAATACAATCATAGAATCATTTTGGTTGGAAGAAACCTTTAAGATCATTAAGTCCAAATGTTAACCTAGCACTGCCAAGTCCACCACTAAACCATGTCCCTCAGCAATAGATCTGTACATCTTTTAAATACCTCCAGGGATAGTGACTCAACCGCTTCCCTGCGCAGCCTGTTCCAATGCCTGACAACCCTTTCGGTGAAGAAATTTTTCCTAATATCCAATCTAAACCTCCCCTGGCACAACTTGAGGCCGTTTCCTCTTGTCTTATCTCCTGTGACTTGGCAGAAGAGACCGACCCCCACCTTGCTACAACCTTCTTTCAGTTAGTTGTAGAGAGTGATAAGGTTTCCTCTCAGCCCCATCTTCTCCAGGCTGAAGAACCCCAGTTCCCTCAGCTACTCCTCATAAGACTTGTGCTCCAGACCCCTCACCAGCTTTGTTCCTCTTCTCTGGACATGCTCCAGCACCTCAATGTCTTTCTTGTAGTGTAGTGAGGGGCCCAAAACTGAACACAGCACTCGAGGTGGGGCCTCACCAGTGCTGAGTACAGGGGGACAATCACTGCCCTAGTCCTGCTGGCCACATTAATCTGATGCAAGCCAGGATGCTATTGGTCTTCTTGGCCAGCTGGGCACACTGCTGGCTAATATTCAGCTGACAGTCCACCAGGACCCCCAGGTCGTTTTCCACCGGGCAGTTCACCAGCCACTCTTCCCTAGGATGCTCGGTCCCACAGCACGCCATTGCCATCTGCTGGGAGAGTCCCTTCCTCACAGGCCTTATCTAACCTTGGTAATTAATTATCTGTCACCAGGTGGATAGCAAAGATACACACAATTCTTAAAACAAATCACCACTGCAGTTCACTCAGCAGGGTCGAAGAGGTGAAGTTCACCTCTCTGAATACTGCAGTAAGCTATCTTACCCAAGACAACACATTATTTCCTCTAGGAAAGGAGTTCTTCCATATATCTGCATTTTTCTGCAATATCGTGTATTCAAAAAAATCTGGTCAACTGTGTTGAGGAAATCACCTAAGGCTGCAATGGGAACTGGAAGAGAAGAGGTGTGACTGCTGCTACACACTGGTAAGAAATGCGAAGGGGTAGAGCTACTTAAATAGAATGACACATTTAGAAGTTTAAATGTGGTAACCGTGTAAACTTCAATTTGATCACAAGCCACCATATACTAAACACGTAGTTCAGAAAGACTCACAGAACATGTCTTCCCTAAATTGATTAAGATTAGACTTCATGTAGATAAATGCTCCTGATCAAACACAGAAATTAGGTTCTCGCAACATTTTGTACTAACAGTACCTGGAGCAAAGCATCTAAGCAGCTTCAAAATGCATATCAGTGTATGAAGAGAATTCTATCTCCACATTCACATTTGGGGACCATAGAAATGGGATTTAAATTATGCTTAAAATAGGATCTCTATGGTCAGAGACACAAAGGGAAAGACATTTTAGACACCTAATCTAATTGTCTAGATTTTACAAGTGCCATTGAGTTCTCTCTCCCGTTACCGACCTTGGTGAAAGGCTCTCAGTGACACCTGCTTTGTGAATTATGTTTTTACTACTGCTGTTACTTCTGTTGATTTCATTTTCCCCCGCATTTTGTGTAGAACTACCCTCCTATTTTAATTCTCTTCATATGGAGTGCTGCACATTTCTCTTTAGTTTCCAAAGATAGTGATTTTCTTAAAATAAAACTATATTCAAAAAGTAGCAGAGGTATTTTCTGTTAACATGGCCTCCGCAGCTTCTTACTGCTTGCACTGTGGAATGCACACACATGTACCACATACCAAAAATGCTACAGCAGAAATTAATTGCTGTAAAACACCAGTTAACTTTTTTTACAGGAGTAATGGTTTGGGCATACCTAAAACTAGAGCAGGCTTTTTCCAAGCTGTCTCAATTTAGAGGTCATGGGACAGGAGAAGGTTAGCACCCAGGACTGCAGAGGAATCTATTTGCACCTGAATTTGGTTCTTGGAAAATTGCAAAGACATTTTCTGAGTGATGCTGTCGAGGTCACATAACCTTGCAGAGTAGGAAGATACTTGTAATTTCAGTAGGCAAAAGCATAACATCCTGTTATCAAGAAAGGGCAGGGAGAATTTTGTTGTATTATTTGTAAAATTTAGTAAATAAACAAGGATCATGGAAAAAAAGACTTCTGGGAAAATATCAATGCTGAATTATGTAGGAGAAACTCTGCCAAGTAGCAAAAAGCTTTTGTGTAGCTTAGGGCATTAATGCTGTAACAGTGTTTGTAGCTACTGAATGTTTTGTAGCTCTAATTCTTACAGATCTGGCAAAATTTTTCTCTCATCTGTTCACAGTTTTGGCTCTATAACTAGACAGTATCATAATGGTCCACACAACTGATTGAAGAGTCGGATTTTTGTTTATGTCCTTGCATAATTTTTTAAGGCTCAAAAAGTATCAGGCTCATCACAGAACTAGTAAAATTTATGGATCGCACAGAGCTAAGTTTACAGCTATTTCAAACATTACGCAGCCGAGGTGTGAACACAAAGAAAAGGAAGGAATGAAGAAGGGCAGACTCATAATAATATTACATGACTACTCAATTAAGCTGTATGCGTCAAGACAGTTCTGTTCAGACTCACTTCCTATTCCAGTAGGGCTCATTTAAGCAGACATGATATTCTGACTCATTTGTATCCCTGCTTATCTGGGCTGTGGATCAGCCATACAGACTATACACGCATCTCCCCACGTATGAGCTGAGGCAAATACAAATGAGGCAACAGCATTACTACAGGCAATTTGCTAGGTTGTGTTTTTTAACACCAGGCAAACTGTAGCATTTTTCTTTATAGAAAAATAATGGTGCCATCAGTACAGAAGTAGTAAAGCACACATTAGCTGTTTCATGGAACACCAGTATATCCTGTCAATTAAAGCCTTTCAGCATGGAAAGCCTTCATTGATGCTATAAAGAGAAGCCTTGCTGTGTCACCCTTTGAGATGAAGGCAACGCTGCAGAATCCAATGGCTTAATCTTGCAGAGTTTAGGGTACCAGATCTGCTGGTAAACTTGTATAGTACATATTTGTATCTCTTACTCAGTTGAAAACAAAATGAGAAACTAAAATTAAATAGAAAAGGGGGCAACATAAAAATTTACAAGTTTATCAGCAGTTTGAGGAAAAGGGAGAGCAGAGGCCCATCACTGAGCAGGAAAGAGGAGTGAATAATAGATGAACTGTAATGGATTGAAGGATACAGCACCCTTTTTTTGTTTCAGTAGAACAATATAATTTAATAATGAAGATAATTTAAATGATTCATTTTAACAAGGTGATAGTAGCACACACGAAATTTGAGTTAAACCCCTTAACAGGTGTGCTAAATTTTGCAGGGCCAGATGGGATTCGCCCTAATATTTTTTTTGCAAAAAAAAACCCCAACCAACCAAAAAAGACCCAAGCAAAACCAAGCAAACCATAAATAACAACCCCAAGCAGTGTCCGCAGTATTGAAAGTTATTTCCGAGAAGCCATGCAGAACAAGAAACTTAGAGGACTTTTGAAAGATAAATAGTCTCATTTTTATATGTAGGGAAAATAGGGCCCAAAATAATGATAAATCAACTAGCCTAACTTCACTCTTTAAAGGAGTCTCGAATAAATTACTAATATTATTTTTTTTACATCTAGAGGATTAAAAAAAAAACCAATACAAATTAATTAATCAACTTCTGTCTTTGACAAGAGAGTTTACTTGCTGATGATAGGGAAGAAGTAGATATTATATAATTTGACTTTGGTAAGATTTTTGACACAGTTCAATTTTAAAGGAATACGAAGGAAGCTAGTTGGCCTAAATGATACCACCCAGATTTATGAATGAATTATTACACTTTTTGAAAATGCATTTGAGTCTCACCATTAATAGTTCCCCATTAAATGGAAATAGCATTTCAAGTGCTATTCCAAGAGTCTATCCTGGCTCAATCTTGGTCTGATTTGCTATTTTCATTAATTTTAGTGATGAAATAGAATGTATGCATTACAAGATTTGTGATGTTGTTCTGGGAAGAGTTTTAGTCATTTTGGGACAAAAAATTATTTTGACAATTTTTAAATACAGTCTAAATAACATGAATTTCCATACAGCGCAAATATTGCACTTTGAAAGAGAAAGCAAACGTAATAGAAGCTGGGAAATAATAGGTTACTAGCAATATATTGAAATAGGATGTGAGACCTGCAATGTA
>JAHREE010000169.1:7098448-7162526 GCA_033628505.1 Tringa tobata | reverse complement strand
TTTCAGCATTTGAGAAGTTACAAATGACACTGTGCATGAAGGTGAGCATAGTTGTTTTGGTGGATCAGAGCCTAGATTTCTTTCATCAGTGAGCATGGCAGTCTTATTAAACAACAAAAAAATCCTTTTTTATAACCAAATGCTTTTGAAATTTGTATGGTTTATTCATAAAAATGGACTACTAAGCAACAGATTTTTCATGTGGCATCTTCTGAGATGAAAAAATTTCACTCCAAATAAATGTATGACTTTGGATTCCTTTGCAAAACAAAGTTGTGTTAAAGTAGCTTTTATAATTAAAATACAATGTTTCAATGTGTTCTTTTAAATGTAGCAATCAGTAACCATTTACGGACCTTGATCAAAATACAAATTTTGACAAATTGTTTGGCTTCAGACTGTTTTGCTGACTGTAATGGTTGGTTTCTTCAAGACGTGGAGTTCATGGGTTATTCTGGATCTTAAGTTCTAGTGTTTGGGGTTTGAAGGAGTGCTGATGCAGCTCTGCACAACATAAACTCAAACCACTGTGCTACAGAAGATTAATGTTTGATGTTAATGCTTTTTGAATATCTACAAATAGCTAATACTTAGAGTAGGGTTTGTTTACTGCACTTTGAAGAAGATAGCTTACTATGAACTTCAAAGAACCTCTCTGTAGAAAAAAACATCCTGTTGTCCGGGGGAAAATATCTTTGGCATCTTTGTAACCTAGTACAGTTTTTAGTAAGTGCTTCGTTTGTTTTTTGGAGAGGAGTGTTTGTTCTTAGAAATGCTTGTTGGTTTTATTTGTTATGATTTTGTGTTAGACATTTGAATTATCTGCCTTGAGAAAGGTTGAACAAGAGCTGCCATTTTAATATAAACTTTGCTTGTTGTGATATGTTGAAGATTAACCAGCTTGTTTAATTAACCTCTTTGTATAATACCTAAAAGCAGGAGATTTTTTTTAATGCTTTCATGTCACACCTTTTGATCAGATTGGTTTTGAACTAGGTTTTTTAATGCTATGTTTGGCACTCTGCTGCACAGAGATAATTCACTGAAGTATTTCTTAGTGTTTTCATCCCAGAGAAAACTAGGTATTTGTCAATGGAGTATTCAGTTATAATTCTCTTTTTAATATATCCCTTCTTTTCAATGAATGAATGTTGAGTGTCTTTCTTTAAAGCCTTTGGCATTTTTTTCCTCAGCTTTCAGAATCTGAAAGCATACTTCTAAGTTTGTTTTCCTTACTATTCTGGCCTAGTGGTAATCATTCCACATTGGGGAGATCTGTGATCTTCTAGCAAGCTGAAAGTGTGAGCAGAGCACATGTTTTTAAATAGCTCCCAATTATGATGGTGTTTTAATTCTTTTTACTATGGCTGTATGTATTTGAGTGTCAAAGGTAACCTGTTAGGTGGGTGAACAGTTTACTAGTTATGTAGAGCATTCAGAAGTACTGCTGAGGTTTGGCTTAATCTGAGTTTGGTCCTGTCCATTACATGCTTGATTTTGTTATAAGACAGACTGACAGCGCCTAGTAAGACTTTTTAAGGTGTGTGAATGAATTTTCTCTTTGTCTTTAGGCAAATATTTTAATTTCTTAAAGGTAATAATAATGTTGACAAATAGATGTATTATTAAATTCTTTAAGTTATCTGACAAGATTCTAAGCATATATATAAATGGAAACTGGCATGCAATGGACTTTCGTAAATTGTTCAGTATATTGTTTCTCTCTGTGTACACAGATGTAAATTGGTTAATAGAAAAGGGTTGGTCATTTAACAGAAAGTCTGACAGTCCATTTTTGGACCACAGTCAGAGCATAACTAGACAGGAGGATATAAGGTCTGAGGATTGATGTTCACTGCAGTTTATGAAAGCACACCATCCATTATTGTTCTGGGCTGCCTTCATTCATGGCAGGCGCTCTGGTGTAGCAGCGTACAGAGTTTATGAAAGGAAAACTGGTGTTGAATATTGATAGGGATCACGTCATAATCCCTACACTTCCTGCAAACCACTCCTGGATGGGATTGGTACATAATGGGAAATGCCACCTGTGCTGTGCTCTTTGCACTGGAAGGGCAGGCTTTTAGTTGGATTTTGTTGTTCTGAATCGGTGTTCTTCTGTATCTTAACTTAGGTTTCTTGTAGCTGAGCCACTCTGCTTTTGCCTACATTCCCCTTTTAGGCACTATGGGGAATAGTTTGAGGACATATATTCAGGCCCATCTTAGTATTTGACCTGCTGAGTTGTTGTTCTTTTTTTTTTTTTTCTTTCGGTTGGAATATGCTGGAACTTCCAGAGTGTATTGCGCTCTAGCCTTGGAAGTGACGGCTGTCTCAAATAGGTATTGGAGAACCTGGAGAAGGCAAATGTTTTCGTTGTGGAGTATGAAGGGGGAGGATGCCAATGGGAAAGCTGTGAATAGTATCTGTTAATTGCCCCTTCTTATGCTCTTTTTCAGTTGCAAGATGTTTGTCAGATGCAGCAACTGCATCTTTGTCAATCCTCTGAAACACAATGTACTATAAAAAGAATATATTAAATATTACTGCCTAGCTGTTCCTTTCATCACCTTGCATTTTGCCCATAAATCCTTAGGATGCCCCAGGTTGTCAGTGTTTAAATTATAAGCAATACAAAATTAATTTCAATTTTGGAATATTTGGCTTGTATGACAATATCAAACAAATTTACAAAACCTTTCAGTCCAAGCCTATCTAACTTAAACTGCCTTTAGCAGAATCAAGTGAGCTTTATCTCTGAAACTACAAAACACCTGTCCAATGAAAGCAATTGCCTTCTCTCAATGTGAAATAAAGGCCCTTATTCCTCCTTAATTACACAGGTAAATAGATGGACTGCATATTTTTACTTGAAGACAAGTGTATTAATTTCGACATTGAATCTTAGATTTACGTATTTTGGAAGATCTTCCTGTTTCTGTGCCAAAGGACTATATTTGGCAGAGATGTAAAAGCTGTGATTGGATACTGTGAGACAGGGAGGGTATCTTATGCTGTATCATGTAGTATGTGTTTCGAAAGCCTCTCAAACTCCATTTACAAGCAAAAAGATTAATTCACAGATACCCTAGAGTGCTGCTACATTGTTTTCCAAATCCTACCATTTAGTAAGCAGACTTTCCTGACGTAGGGTATATATGTTTGTATTGGTTTACCTTCATGGTAGTCTGTGAACTACTGATTGTGATTTAGTCTAACATGACAGATACAACTCAGTAATTCTTATATCTGGTGAGACTTGTGTTGAATTGCGGGTGATCCTAATTTTTAGAGTTCTATATTCTCTGATATCGCAAGGTTAAAACAGTCAGATTCTTTAATAAACACAGGTTTCAGGACCTTAATAGAGTCAGATGATTAGATGTTTTTCCAGGGGGTTCAGTGTCTTGATTTTTCTCCTGAAACTGATTTGTTTTGGTTTTCTCCTTAATATTTGCATAGTACTAGTGGCAATAAGACTTTGCTTCTCCTGGTTGATGATTTCTACTTCTATATATTCAGGTATGGACTAACTTGAGTTCTTTGTCCACTTGTTTCCCACCATTATGCCTAAATTCTTGGACTGTATTTTATTTTGTGGTAATGTTTTCATAGAGGCAAAAGTGAGGTCTTACTGTTTGTGTAATTTACCAAAAGCTGTAGATTGCTTTAAGTAAGAGATACACTTCTATTTATTTTTTTTGCCAAATGATGTGTGTTGGGTTTTTTTTTTCTTCCGTCATTAAATTTATGCAATTACTATTTTTCTTACAACCTTTTTGGTTTGAGAGTCAATCCAGCTGTGAACTAGAAGAGATCCTTGTTTGGACATAGCTATTAATTATAAGTTGTTTACGAATTTAGCCAGTTTTACTTTGAATATGTCCTATGTTAATTTTCCTAAACAGTACTCTGTATTTCAAGTGTTACAGAATACGAAGTCAAATGTTTTATGGATGTCTATCTCCATTATTTTATTTAGTAGATCTGTAATACAGCTTACCATAAAAAACATTCGTAAGAGGTTTGTGCCTGTGTTCTCGTTTATATAGTCTCATCAGCATTATTTATAATCAAAACAAATGTACCAGTTGAGGTGTAGAGCTCTTGTTGCTTTGTGTAAATAATGCGATCTGTTAGCAAGATCTGCTTCCAAAAAATTGGCCTTATAGGTAAGTGAATGGAAGAGCTTTTCTGGTCATCATGCCTGCTCTATGTCAAGGCAGTGAGAGATTCAGTAACACAGTTAGCGCTTGGACTCGGTGTTATCAGACAAGGGGTAGGTTAGGACCCTGTTCACGCTGACTGTAACAGAAGAGATTTTGCTGGTAGAGTTTCAGTGGTAGCAAAGATGTTCTCGGTCATCTTCGGGGTTCAGTATCACATCATTTAGGAAAGAAGTAAAAGATACTGGAAGCTTCAGAAGGCCCAGTCTCTACCAGTATTTTTTGCTTCAGTTTGTGTGGATAGAACTGTAACAGCAAAGCAGTGTTGCAGATTTTGAGTTAGGAAAAAAGCTACTAGTGATGCAGTTATTGTGGTTTTACTTGCTTTAGATCAGTGTCACATTTGTTTAATGCATGCTGTGTGCTTGGATATATGAAAAGTTGTGGTGGTGGTGCTGATGTCAAAATGCTAAATTGAAGAAAAGATTCCGAAAGGGATAGGTCCTTTTAGATAGCTGGGAGCTTTGTCTGTCACTGTTTTTTCATGCAAAGGGGAGCGAGGAAAGTATGAGAGGAAAAATGTGGTGATATCTGGTGAGCTTCTTACATTGATTCAAATTTTCTTAAAGTTTATTTCTACTGTTTGCAGGCAAGAGGGAAAAAGAACAATATAAGGATTTCACGTGGCACTTAAATAAAAGGAAGTCTGCTTCTAAGTGATTTAGCGAAAATTAGTTAATGAAGATTTTGATATGTCTGCTGATCTGTAATTCCACTTACCTTCAGTAAATTTATTTTCTTATGTTGATAACTGCTGGAAAGGGAGCATCCTGAAGCTTCTGAGAACTGCAGACGCAGTTTAGAAGGTTTTTAAATTCTTCAGTGATTGACTTCGTATCTCACTAACAAAAGTTTGTATCTAGCAGAAGCAGAATTTTAAATCTAATTTTTGCAGAATAGTGGCTGTATGAGGTTGGACCAGATGAGCTAGCCTGTATTCTCTTGGACATATGTGAAGACACATAGAAATATGTATGGTGTCTGCAGACATATATTTTTTTTTTAATATTTCAAAATAAAACTGAGAAGGTACATAATACAGGATACAAAACACTAAACAAGAATATATGGAGTGTGGAAAGACAAGTGTAGGAGTGACCTTTTCTACAAATGCTCAGGTGCAACATACCTAGTTGCATAGTTCTGTCATTTCTTAGGTAACTGATACTTTAAATCTATTGTATCTTCCTCTGTCCTTCTTGTTCTTAATCTTGACTTTCTTTTGAGAAAGTCAGGGGACTAATTGACGTTATACCTTGGCTGGAAATAACCTTCTCTTTCTACAAAGTCCTTTACTCCTGTTTCTTCCTCCCTTAGGACTTTTCTATACTTGATATTCATTGTGACTTAGTTCCAGATACTGTGCCAAGGAAATATACTGCATCCAACACATTTTTCCCCCTTTCTCTCAGTGTTCTCTAGTGCTTTTGTGGTGGGTTTTTTTTCTTGTTTGTTTTTTCAAGGTGATCTTGCTAGCTGCAGAATCTAATCAGACCCTCCTCACAAAACTGCTGCTTTATTTACCTGTAAACCCTTAGTTGCTTTAGAGTAGCCTGACAGCAGCCAGTTCATCATTTAATCCTAATATTTAGTCTGTATTTTTTTTAATTTACTGTATTTCAATTAGAGGCATGTTTCTTCCATTGGTGTGACTTTTGTTGAGCAGTCATGCTTGTGTCAGCCGTGCTGTGCTTTTGACAGGAAAGAGTACAATCTGTTATTAATTCTAGCTGCTGTGTATCCTTATCCAGGCTGCTGTGGGAGTAGTTGTCTGAAGGAAGGGTGATGCAGCTGGGCTGTGAGAGTGTTAGAGACACTGATCCGGGAAAGGTGTCAGCTAAAATATCTGCACAGGAGGCATGGAAGGAACTGTGACCTACAGCACACGTACTTTAATGTGTATGTGCTGTTTTCATAATAATAGCATCAGTATAGTTTCTTCTCTTCAAAGGGAAGAACACTGCATGACTGATTCTGAGTAGGGACGTATACTGCTCTCTGGGGGAGTTAGTGAACTTTTCGAAAAGCAAAATTCTCCCATCTGTCTCCAAATCTTCTGCCAGCCTCAACCCCCTCTCCTGCCTTTTGTCTTCACAAAAGCTGTACAAAATATAGCAAATAGCTGTCATTACGGGCAGATTCCTCAGCAGTCTCTGCTGTGTCCCAAAGCTGACAGAGGTCTAATAAGAGAAGCTGTTACCTGTTCTTCATCTGCTGTGCCATCGGTGTAGTCATAGTTCTTGGAAAAAGCCCTAAGGAGCAATAAAGATCCTGGAGCAAGAGGCTGCACTCGGATTGGAAAGGGAATCTTCCCTTATGCTTCTTGGAAGATATTGTTTAGTATAGTTGCTTAATAATAGTTAATTTTCAGTCTTGTGGGAACTGATATTTATGTGTCAGTTATGGAGTGTGGAGAAAATGGTGAGTTGTAGCTGTACTCTTTTTGACCTTGTTGTCTTTGTCACGATTTAGAAAGTATGTTTGCATGCTTAGAAATATATTTGTGTCTTCTTGCCACTAAATGTGTAACTAATGTGCATTTCTGAATTGTATCTTATTTTTGAAAGAAGTTTAGCAGTAAATAAGGACTGTTTTTCCCTAATGCATAGAGCACAGCCAAGTGAGTAATTGCTAATTTGGGAGCTAGGTGCTTTAAGCCCATATGCATGATTGAACCCAAGTCCAATTCCCTTCTAAAGTGGTTTCAGATAGAAAAGCAGAAAATTGTTCTAAATCACATTGAAATTCATGAGATGGTAAATTCTTTTTGTCAGAAGTAGTGTTTATTTGATTATCAACATGAGATATGTTACAGACTAGGTCAGGGTTGTATAATACATCTGTTTTGAGGTTAGGAGATTTTCATTAAGTCACGGTTTCATTCTGCTTGCACGTATGTTAGAATACTGAGTTTAAAAAATAATGTTCAGACATGGTTTTAATTTTCTTTACTATTCCCTCTGTTTGCATACCATTTCAGTTTTTATTGTCAGAATTAGTTCAGCAGAGCTCTTCTATTGTCTGTGTTTTCGGTCCAGTTTCAAGTAACACATCTGAAGTAGACACCTGACAGACTAGTGGAGGTGTATGACCAACAGGGAAGGAAAGCAGCTTGACAAGTTTCCTTGCTCTTACTTTGGAAGAATTGATAAAAGGGTACCGAATGATTATTTGCTTTGTATGTTACAACAATCAGTTTTTGGAATGTATCTTCTTGTACTTGCTGTTTTCTGGGCTGTATCTGGTTCTTTATTTTGGAATTGGGATGTCTTTATGTGACCATATGTACAACTTAAATAGTGTAACCACCCTTGTCTTAAAAGGTCATGGACCAGAGAATTCTTCAAAAAAAAAAAAAGTATTAGATATTGCTGATTATTAAACCCTCCAACTGATCTGCCTCTTTTGTGTTGTTCTCTTTTCTTTCTATCCAATGTGTATTAATGAGAAATACCATTGGAGAAAGTTAGATTCCAAGAAAAAATGTAGGAATGTATTCTTTTGTCTCCATTAAAGTTCTCATGCTTTACTTGTTTGTTTACAGTTCATTGTAACTTGAATCTCTGAACTAGTGTTACTCATGAATACAGGTGTTCATTGCATAACTAGATAATTCTTTTATCCGGTACTTGAGTGGATGGATGGCTCTGTCTCTACAAAATAAAGTTTAGCTATCATATTATTTATAGAAGAATATACTGTGACATTTGATACCTTGGTGTTAGGAAGCCTTTTTTGAGTTTGGAAAAAAAGTATTCTTGAATGTGTTCAGACTCTTGACTCATGGCTGCATGTATTTGTGCGGCATGACTTAAACAGAGTTGTTTAACAAATTAAGAGCTGCCATTGCCTAAATAAATACCAACATTCCCTTGTAAAGACATTTCAATTATAACCTTTTCAAATAGGACTTTATATGATGCTCCTACAGAAATAAAGCGCAGATGTGTGTGGTAATTATTTGAAGGCATGGGAATAACAGTTTCATTTCTCTTTTCAGTATGATGCTGTTCCAATCCAGTCTAGCGTAGTGTTATGCTCCTGTTCATCCCCATCAATGGTGAGGAACCAAGCAGATTCCAGCACTCCATCTGTCATTTCCACCTGTGGCAGCAGACAGGGGTCTAACATGGAGGGCACTGCAGCCGAATCAAGATCTAGTTCGAACTCCTTGCAGCAACATACAGGACAGCAGCCTTCACAGCCTCGAAAGAAACGACCTGATGATTTCAAATTTGGGAAAATTCTGGGTGAAGGATCTTTCTCAACGGTAACTTTACTTTTTATAAATAGTGCCAAATATCTTAGATACTCGCACAACAAACTTTGAAGTTTAATATTGCTGAGATTTAAGTCTGGAGAGAACAGCTTGAAAAGTAAATGGGCAAGAAATGGTGGGTTTAAGTTTTACTATTAAAATTGTGTTGCATTAAATACGGGTCCTGATTTTTCAAGTACCTTTTAAACTCCTCAGAAGTTCCATTGTATCCTGAAGACTTGATGTTTGGATTTTCCTAAATGCCTGACATTTAGTATCAGTTGTATAATATTTTGGAGTACTGCTTGTGACTGATTTTATAAGGGGTTAGGATATAATGAGAAGTGGATTAGAAGCAAGGCTGGTGCAGTGACTTAAAAATAAAATATTAGTATAATGTTGAGATTCTAGCAAGGTATTGGAATGGATATAAACTTAAAATGAGAAAAACACAGACTGTATTCATCTATTGTTACAAGGTTATTCTCAGATTCGTGCAAGAGGACTTTTCAGATTGTCTTAAAAGTTGCCTTTTATAGAAGTTTTCTTGAAGACAAGTTTTAATTTGTGTTCCTCCAAAAGCTTTTCTCTTTAAAAATGTACGACTGCTTGCCTGAAACTTTATCCCTTGCTTCTACTAATTGGAAAACACTCATTCCCTTTCTTTAAATTGTTTTCCTAACAAATTGTAAATAATTGAATGCTCTGTCTCATGTCTGTCTTCTGCTCTTTCAGATAACATTTATCTTTCAATATTTGCCATTTGTGTTAAGAAGTAGTACTGTGATGGATTTTTATAAATATTTCTTAGCACACTTGTTGCTTCCCCCCCTTTTTAAGAAGATGTGCCAATTTACTGTGACTTATGTAACAATCTTCAGAATTCTTCTGAAAAAATAATATTGTACATCAGTGAGTACCCAGTCAGGTCTATAAGATTTTTAGGAAAACAAGCATTGCGATGCTGAACTGAATTTCTGCGGAGGTCCTGGTGAAGGCAGCATAATACAAACACGTGCTAGAAGATCAACAATGTTAGCATGTGACTTTAATGAATGGTTACAATGTATTTTCTCTCTTCTGGCAACAGGTTGTCTTGGCTCGAGAACTGGCAAGTTCTAGAGAATATGCCAGTAAGTATTGACTCCTTCAACACAAACTGTTAAAAAAGACAGTATCTTTGTAGTCCTGTTACAAAACACTTGTTCAAAAGACAGAATTATGGGGTTTATGATAATTTTATCTAACCAAAAAAAGAACCCTGAACGAATTACTTAGATGGATTTCTTTTGGTTGTACCTATTGCATTTTCATTCTGTCTTTTTTTTTCTTTAAGTTAAAATTCTAGAAAAACGTCATATCATAAAAGAAAACAAGGTGCCATATGTGACACGAGAGAGAGATGTAATGTCCCGCCTGGATCACCCTTTTTTTGTGAAACTCTACTTCACCTTTCAGGATGATGAAAAGCTATGTATCCTTTGCATTTTAAAACTTGCTGTAACACTTTCTGAAAATCAGCAATCCTTTTAAATGTTGTCTAACAGGAATGATGAAAATAACTTGAGGTATTTAAAGAATCTTAATGTTTGCGATGCTGTTTTTGCAGTAGAATAGTTTTATTTCTGATATATACAGTAAAGCACGACAATTTCTGTGTTTAAAATAGGGGTAGCCAGCTATGTTTACTACTAGTTCTTATGTGAACAATTAGATCTATTAAATTTTTTTGTACGTAGAAGTGCTTACAGAATAATCTGAATGATAGAAAGCTGAAACTTTTCTTTTTGGGCCACTGTTTCCCAAGTTCTTTCTCTAGCAGTAATTGCAAAGTGCAGTTTCATCTTGAAAGCTCATTGGTTTGTAGATGTTTTTTTTGTTTTCTTGTGAAGAAAATGTTGATGATGTGAATTTCCTCCTAAACTTCCTGCTTCGAATTGGCTGTGCCAAGGGTAAGAGGATAGATCAGTTTGTTTCTGGGGTCAGTAAGTAGCTGTGTTTTTCAGAGGCTGCTACCACTGCTAAAAGACCCCATATTGAGTGTGTGTACCTATGTCCCTCGCACACCTGTGCAGCAACAGAACTCATAGGTGCTCTATTCTAATGTAAAAACTTGCTCATTGAATGCTGGGCTCACTTTGGAACTTTCCAGATGATGGGGCAACTTTAAACTTAGGTTGAATGGCCGTAAATAGTTCTCTTTGAGGGCAATTATGTATACAGTTTAAGTGAATTATTCAGGCAACTGTCTGGAAAAACTAAAAATTTAACCCTTGATATAGTATTTGCTATGCTAAGAAATTGGGACCTGTGTCCCAATTCACAATACACACAATAACCTGTGTTAATATATTTAAGAAATGGTTTTACGTTTCTATCATGTAAAGTTTCAAATTAACCAACTTTACTTCTTTCCTGTTATGCATTTATTTTTAGTATTGTTGTCTTTGGAATGGAGTGTGGGTATTTTGTTTTAGAATGGTTTAGTTATAGACCTTAACTATACTTACATTCAGATTTTGGGCTTAGCTATGCCAAAAACGGAGAGCTGCTAAAGTATATACGCAAAATTGGCTCATTTGATGAGACTTGTACTAGGTTTTATACAGCTGAAATTGTATCAGCCCTGGAGTATTTGCATGGGAAAGGAATAATTCACAGGTAATAAAAAGCTGAGATCAATATCCATTTGATTATGCACAAGGTTTTTTTTCTAGAAATGTTCTTTTTAAAATCTAAAGCGAATGTGGGTTTTCTGGAAAGCTAAGGAGAGCATAATACTGTGCCTTCCTACTTCTTAGGAAAGAAGTATGCCATCTTTTCTTGTCAACTGGTGAAACTTGGTGCAAAGTAAATAATATCATAATAGTGTAGCCCAATGCTATTTTTATGTTGCTGCGAAATGAACCTCTTGACATCTAACTCTGTTTTGCTATATACTGTGTGTGAGATACTGTGAGGTCTGGTTTTATTTGGAATCAGAGGCAGTGTCCGTACAAATGCTACGCATACCTCTAAAATACAGATTATACGTGGATTTGTACATGACAGATGTTAACATGCCATTCTTAAGGAGTGGAAGTGCTTTACAGTTTGTATCTGTTCTGGACATTTAGCTGGAGGTAGTGGCGGTGCCGTTGTTGGGACTAACTGGAGTTTTGCACTGACTAAACAGGCCTAGAAGATCTTAGTGCTGTATCCACCTCAGATGTTATTTAAATTAAGGCTTGGGAGTGACGGGGTTTGTTGTTTTTTTTTTCATTTTTGTTGAACAAAGGATATGCTAAATAGCTTAGTGTTGAGATTATTCATTACTTCAGGTCTTTTTTTAAAAAAAATATTAACAGGCTTTTCAAAATCTATTAGCAGTCTGCATGTTGACAGCTACAAGTTAGAGGAAGGTTGATGCAACAATGTTTATAGAATGCCTGCATCATTTGATAGAATCAAGTCACTAGGCAGTTTTGCAACTTAAATTTGTGTTCTGTTAAAATATAAAAATCTGCCTTTTCCAGGGACCTTAAGCCAGAGAACATCTTGCTAAATGAAGATATGCACATTCAAATAACAGACTTTGGAACAGCAAAAGTATTATCTGCAGATAGCAGGCAAGGTATGCTGTTACTTAATCCAGCAAGTGACACAAATAACTATAGCAGGTGGTCCTTTGAAATGTACGTATGTTGTGTTTACCAAATGATATCCTTCAAATATCATTACCTCTTATCTAACAAAATCACTGAGAGATCTTGAAACAGTTTTGACTGTCACTTCTTCATGTCAGAAGAGGTAATATTTGCTGTAGTGTTATAGCCAGCTTGATCACCAGATCTGGTGGGAAGTTAAACTACTTCAAATTACTTCTCATTTGCAAAACAAAAATACAGTTACTGTGGCTCAGCTGGAACAGTAAGTTTTTACTCTGCTTATGTATTTAACCCCAGTGACTATGAGAGTTGCTCAAATGCAGGTTATAGAATTCATGTGTTACTGGTTGCTTAGTATTAATCTGTGGATCAATGATGCTGCAAATGATGACTGAAAAAAGCACTAGCGTAAACTGAATTCAATAAACTTAATTTTGTACTTGAATATAGTAAGCTTGTATTGGTAGATTTTATACGTAAGGAAGTGCCTAAATGCCTAGCTTTCTGAACCAAATGGACCTCACTGAGATTGATTTGTCTCTTCCAAGAAGGTTTTGTGGGTGGGAGAGAAATGAAATTCCCAGGGGTGCTTTGTAGCATTATGTAACTTGCAATTTATTGCCCTTGGGGGCAGAGGGGCAGGAGGTAGGTTGGCTTCTCTATAAGTATGTATTTGCTTATTTCTTTCCATTTTATTTCCAGCAAGGGCAAACTCATTTGTAGGGACAGCACAGTATGTTTCTCCAGAGCTGCTGACAGAGAAATCTGCCTGTAAGAGGTGAGGACTCTATTGTATTTCAGAACTTCACTGTCTCTCTCAAGATACTGTCAAATGGCAGGGAGGGGATAAATGAGGCAATCAAGCTTTGTATTACAAAGAAACAAGATGTATAAAGTTTTAGATCTTTTAAGAGAGTATAAGTATATAAGTATACCTTTAAGTATAAAGGTCTTTTAAGAGAGTTTGGAATATTTTCTTCTTAACAAGTATTGCTTCTTGTTTGGGTGCTGGTTTCCTCAGTTCATCTACCTTCTGGAGTTGTACAGACAGCATTAGGTATTGTCAGGAGAAGGTGTGTAATGTGAAGTTGGATTTCTCTTACCATAAATAAATCAGAAAACCTTTTTCTATTATGCAAATAATATAATTATTTGAATTCTGTTTTATATAAGCTTGCTCTCATACAGTAATTCCTGCTGTAAAAGCAATAGAATGTTGCATTCTGTCTGTTAGGGGAAAAGCTACAGCTTTCTTTGACTTGTATTTAGATCAGCTCGTGGTTATCTTCACCAAGCTCTGCTTGGGGTTGCAATGGTTTAAAACTCATCTGTCTTGTATGAGTGATACCCTTAAGAAATTTCTTACCTCATTTAAATTGGTTCTTGGTGGTAGCCTATAGACTGTTGTATAGCTATTTTATTACAGTGATGGAAGAATAGCCAAAGTAATCACTGACAAATCATAGGGAAAAGGGATTTCTTACATGAGTAACTGTGGTGATTTATGCTAGCGTTTCTTGAAATTATGGAAATACCATTAGATTTTCCACTTCTAGTAAAGAGATTTTGGCTGGTTTGGTTAATATTAAGGCTTCATCAGGCTATCACCTCCTTTTAGAAGTTACATAATGCTTCAATCTTTACAGAAAACTTTCCTAATTTGAGTAGTTCTGAGTCTTAGTTAGTATTTTAGTCTTCCATGAAGATTTCTAAGCTTTAATCAAATCTGTGTATTATTATTTACCACAAGGTAAAAATAAGTTAAAAATACTCATTCAGGCCAACACACTAAGACGTAGGACTTTCCCTCACCTGTGTACTATATACCCTGCCTTTGTCTTTGTGTCTTAGGAAAAGTTTTAAGTGAAAAAAAAAGTCACTGTATTGTGAATTTTTTTGTATAAAATATTTAGAGGGAAGGATTTTACTTCTGAAAGAGTGTATATTGCATTATGTTGGATGCATCTTTGAATTGTGGTAGTGGATAATAAGTATTCTTTTTGGTTTCATTACATACCCATTAGTTAATTTGAGAATTCAGCTGTCTTGCACACCTAGTCAGTTGTTATGGAATGTTACTGTATACATTTTTTTTTTAAAGTTGTTATTGCTAGCGTACTCTCCTGTCAAGTGACATGAACTGAAAATAGTGTGGAAATTATGCTAAGCAGGTTTGTCCAATGTGTTCATGCTGTGTTCTAATTAGCAGAAGCTTAATTATTTTTTAAAAAATTACAGTTTAAAGACTTCTTATAGGAAAACATGCTATGTGTTTTTTCCTTTCTTTTGAAGCTCTGACCTGTGGGCTCTGGGATGTATAATATATCAGCTTGTAGCTGGATTGCCTCCATTTAGAGCTGGGTAAGAGATTTAAGCTAATTCTTTACATGTGGATCATAAATATATTATCTTGGTTTTGGCTTTTACCTTGCTATCAGTTCTGAAGTACAACTATTTATAATGCAGTGTTGGTGTTGCCTGCATTTATTTGTCCTTTCCGATGTCATGAAGATGCTTACAGTTCCCGAGAGAGATTACTTAGCTTATCCTAGGATTTCACATATAATTTATACCGTAAAGTTAACTGCCTACATGAAGGGAGGGTATGAGGCATCTCTGTATTGAGTCACTTGAACTTTTCTTGTTATTATTCAAGTATCTGGTACTTACAGGATTATGGATACATGGAAGAGTGTACCCTTTTACCCTAGAAAGATTTATGGGAATGTGACTTTAATTGTAGATCTCCTGTTTAATATTTGTCCAGGTTATGCACTGTTAAGGTGAAAGAACTGTGAAGAACTAATAACAAGAGCTAATATTTTTCTCTTTTGCAGAAATGAATATCTTATATTCCAGAAGATAATAAAGTTGGAATATGACTTTCCAGAAAAATTTTTTCCCAAGGCAAAAGACCTTGTTGAAAAGCTATTGGTAAATATTTGCTGCTGTTAAGTGATTTGATGACACTGGAAACATTCAGTTTATGTATTTCTTTTTTCCTAAATTTTCTATGCACTCTATTGCAAACCTGATAAGAAAGACTGAGCATTGTTGACTGTGTAGAGGAGTGTCTGGAAAATCAACATACATTATTAACTAGCACTTAGATTATTATTATTTTAAATCTGAGTTCTAAAGCATGGACAAGGAATGTCTCTCAGTGAAATGGAAAAAAATGGTTTTAAATACTATGCCTTACAGAAGTTAAGATTCAAATACTTAAGTTTACATAGTATTCAGATTTATTCTTGTTGGGTTGTGTAATGAATCATTCAGTTGAAAGCAGTGTTCTGTACGTCACAGGGAGGTATTCATTACAATGTAAATCAACTTACTGTGTATTTTAGCATGCACTTGCACTTAATGCAAGTCTCAATAGTATCAGCCAAAGAGTTACTCTGTATTTGAATGCCTGACAGATAGGAAGAATACAAAGTTCTGTCTTAACAGTGAGATATAGCCACGACACTAAAATGAGTATGCAGAGAACATTTTGAGTGGTATAAGCCTTTTGAAGTTCAATAGTCTAGCATATTGGCAGGGGATGAGGAGGAAACTGTCTAATGTTTGTGGCTGATGACGAGTGCAACCTCCATAAAGGGCCCAGCAGCATGTTCCTGTGCCAAGGCCAGCTCTATGGCCAAGCTGATGCCTGCTGAATGGTAAAGTCCAGGTTGCATCAACATCCTGAGAATCGTGCAGTTTTAGGGTGCTTGAGAGGTTGGTGTTTGATACCAGCTGTAACTTCCACAGCTTCTTGCATCACTAGAACGTGATGCTGGGCTATATTTAAATGAGCTATGCTCCATTAGGCCTTCTCTGTACATTTGCTTGGGTTTGTATCTGTCTTTATGAAGAAACAAAGCCAAGAAATTGTATGGACCAAAGAAGTTCTCCTTCCTCTAGATCTGTGAGCTGGTCTAATACAAAATGCTACTGACAAGACATACTGACAAAAACCATCTTGTATTATAAGGAGTCTCCTTATATTCTAGATATCTATGCTTAGGGCAGTGAGACCAACTCAAGTTTTCACATGTTTCTGTGCAAATGTGAATGATGTTCGCCCTTTCCATGTCATTATTTTATGCATGTTAACTTAATTGTAATTTGCTCAGGTTCTAGATGCTACCAACAGATTAGGTTGTGAAGAAATGGGAGGATATGGACCTCTTAAGGCTCACCCCTTCTTCGAATCCATTGTGTGGGAGAACCTACATCTTCAGACACCACCAAAACTTACAGCATATTTACCTGCTATGTCAGAGGATGATGAAGACTGTTATGGAAATGTACGTTTGCCTATTGCTATATTCAGCCCTGAAGCTGCCTGAGATTTTCCTATGCATATTAAATATTTTTATTGAAGAATCAATTATTAAGAATCTAATATAAAATTGCTAGTTAAAATTTGAACTAGTCAGCGTATTTTTTTCTGATAAAGTGAGTGTTTGGAAAAAATGCTGGTGGGCTTGCTTTTGACCAAGCATAATTTTTTGGATAAGTACCTGTTAATCTATTAATCTGTAGAGGTCTTTTTGCCTAAAAACATAATAAACAAAAGCATGCTTAAATTAAAAGCTGCAGTTTAGTGCAAAAGAAGCTTTCTAATCAAGGAAATTTCTTCACTTTATTTCCTCCTTTAGTATGACAATCTCCTGAGTCAGTTTGGTTGCATGCAAGTTTCTGGTTCTGCCTCTTCCCATTCACTGTCTGCCCCAGAGACGAGTACGCCACAGACATCAGGAGGAAATATTGAACAGTATATTCATGATCTTGACAACAATTCCTTTGAGCTGGACTTACAGTTTTCTGAAGATGAAAAGAGATTACTTCTGGCAAAACAAGCTGGTGGAAATCCTTGGTAAGATCTTTGAATATAGCTCATCTGTTACTTGCCCAGCAGTAAGGAATCCAGATTATCTTCACGCAAGCTAGCTTTTTCTTGAGATCTATTTTTAAAGTAATAGCAGTGAAAACCTAACGGTATGTTTCTAAAACTTACAAGGTCTAGAAGATGTTGTGAAGTATGTTTATAAGACAGAAATGACGCTATACCAGTGGTGAGAAGCCTTTCATCTACAGAGCCCTAGAACTAGAAAAGGTTCCTTCTTTCTTAGAGCTGCCATAAGTTGGGTTTTTTTTTTGAATGATGATATTCTGTTGATACCTAACCAAAATACCTCCAGACCGTGTACTTATTAGCATTTGTCTTCACTCTTGAAAGGAGTTTCTCTCTCTCTTCCTCTTCTTTTTTTTCCCCATCAGATTTTAGAAATAACTCTTTGGCATGGAATGAGGAAGAGTCCAAAATTCATCCAGTAAAGTCGTTCAGGACTCTTTGGCAGAAGAGGAGACACTAGGGAAAGACATGAAAAATTGCTTGATAATAATAAAAGCTGTTTCTGTGGAAGAATTACTTCTGGAGTAATAGTTGTTGTTCTTTTTTTTTTCTTTTAAGGCATCAGTTTGTAGAAAATAACTTAATCCTAAAAATGGGTCCAGTGGACAAAAGAAAGGTAAGGGCTTTTCTTAATTCCCTGTAACAAGATTCATCTGTCACATTCTTGCACGGTTGCAGCATAGAGCTGCCTTCTTTAACTTATTTGTAAGTGCTTCATTGTGGTGTTTATTTTTTAAAATGTAGTGTTTTCTTGTGAATAAGTCGCTTTTTTCTTAATTTAGGGATGTGCTCTTGATTTTTGGAAAAGACTGAAAGTAAATGTGGCGTTGCTGCTTTCATTTTGAGACTGTAGTAAATGAATTTTTGTTCCTTCTCCTCTCAGCCTGATATAGCCCACTAAATGCTTTGTCTTCATGCATGTCTGCGTGTGGATAGAGCCACAAATATCAGAAAATAAAATATAAGCCCAAATTATTCCTTAACTGTGGTGTTTTTCCTGGATCAGACTAGTGACTGTATCCTAACAGAGGCAGAGGTGACATTAGAACAGCTTTAAGTATTAACTTTAACATAATACAGATGAGCAATGATAGTCTGTGTCAGCTTTACAGGAAAGTAGGTTCTCTGTCATCTAAGTTGCTGCCTGCTTGTTCCTAATTTTCTCCAGAATGTCACAAGTATTGATTTCTGCACTGGAATCTTTGATAAATAGGTTTTGCTTCACTCTATACAGCTGCTTGTTTTATGTTTTGTTAGAACCTGAAGATGCTTTCTTAAAATAGTACTTGTGTTTTGCCCTGTAGTAGGGATGCACTGCAACCCACTAAAAGAGGAGTGAGGTCGAATAAGTTAAAGCAAAAGGAAAACCAAAAAAGTCCCCCAAACTCAAAGCATATTATCCTGTCACCAAGCTGTTTGAATTCTACTTCTGTTGTTAAATTCAGAGACCTACAGGCTTACATATTTTCCTTCATGCTTTTTTTGCATTGCTGCTTCTACTTTTCTTCTTAGGGATTGTTTGCACGTCGGCGCCAATTGCTGCTCACAGAAGGGCCCCACCTGTATTACGTGGATCCTGTCAACAAAGTTCTAAAAGGAGAAATTCCATGGTCTTTAGAGTTGCGGCCAGAAGCAAAGAATTTTAAGACATTTTTTGTTCACACAGTAAGTGATTTTCTTTAATTTATTTGTAAGCTGTACTAAGGTCCTTGGACAATTGTTGTAAGTTGTTAACACATAAATATTTTCTGGGAAAAAATAATTACTTAAATACAAGTGTTGATAGTCTTAATTTAAAACAAAAGAAAACCACGAAATCCAAACCCCAAAATATCCCAAAACAAAATACCAGCAAAAAAACCCTGAAATACACTTGTATTTTTGTGGAAAATGCATATTTTTTTATTATTCATGTGTAAATAAACTATTGGTGGATTTCGGGGTTTGACTGAAGTTCTTAAGAAGGACTCTTAAAATTCAGCCCTCTTTGTAAATAGTGGATCACAAGGAGTATTCCATCAATATATTGTCCATTGACTGCTTAACAATATTGAGATGCCAGGTGTATGGCTATTCATTAATATATAATGTTATATAATTGTAATTGAATTTAACTTTTGGAAAGTTTATGAACTGATTCTGAGAATTATTTTATGGGTAGGTGCAAAATAATGACTGCTTTTTGATTAAACTGTTTGGAGTACTCATTAAAATGTTGTTCACTTGTAGCCAAACAGGACATATTACCTGATGGACCCGAGTGGGAACGCTCATAAATGGTGCAAAAAGATACATGAAGTTTGGCGGCACAGATACCACCAGAATGCTGCTAAATAGTAAAGCTCATCCAAAATTTCCCAGTTTCCCTACTTGCTGCTAGAACTCCGTGTGCAGCCGATCAGAGGAATCTTTTCAACCCACCTGTTACCATCTCAAGGGGAAGCATATGTCTGAAATGTTCTGTTTTCTGTTTGATTTTTTTTTTTTAAGAAAGAAAAAAAGAAGCAAAAACCTAATGGAATTCAGGGTCGCTTTGCTCGCTCTTTGTGCTTCTGTTGAGGCTTCCACATGCATATCATTGCAGTGAAGATCTTGCTTTTGTGCACTTCAGCTCAATTTCTGCTGCAGACTAGTGGATAGACCTTGCATTACCAGCTTCACTTAAGATGAGTTAAAACCAATCCACACGCACACACATCATGTACCAGCCTTGGATTTTACGGGGCTGGAGTTTTCTGTGACTTTCAGATTATCATTAAACTGTATTTCATCAGGGAGCTTTTATATGCCTCTCCTAAGCACCACCTCTTTGTTTTCTCTTCCTTTCCTCACAGTCCCCCAGCTTATTGGTATATGGCATTTGTAGCCAGGTCAGTTGCACCCTTGTGTAATTCCTAATATAGTTCTGGTTGCAGGATTTATGTGGTACTTTAGTAATTATGTGAATGAATCAGATGTATGTGTCTGGCAGACAGGCTCCAGTGATACAGGTTGTGAGAGAGAAAAATGCTGAACATGGCACTGAAAGTTTTCTAAAATTGAAATGTTGGCTTCTGAAGTATATAAGATTTTAAACATTCAATTTAAATTTTAATATGAATCATATGTGTGTTTAATCAAGGGACAATAAACTTACCAGCATGCTTTTAACTAATGCTAACTAAAAAATTAACTAGTTAGTATGGGGGGGAAAGGTTACTATTGAAGTAGTAAATAGTTTTTCACCTTTTCAGGAGATGAGGGCTAGAAGCTTTCTTTCCAGGGTGTGCATGTATTGTGCATTTTAGCGGGGCCAACCTATTTACCTGGGTAGAGAAGGAAGTGTGAAAGCTTTGTACTATTGATTACTTGACTCTCTTTTTTTTTTTTTTGTCTCATTGCATAATGAGATGTACAAATAATCCTATTTTTGGTCCTTGGCCAAATATTTAACAACTCTGAAAAAAATATAAGCAATTGAAATATTAGATCCACAAATTAATCTGGTTAAAAATTCAAAGGAAAATATTGACACAAAGGGGAAAATATATGGTACTTAAGGCATATCTATAGAATGAAAATATTTTTCATATCAATCTCCTTTATCCTCTTCAAATTAAGGCTTTTTTTGTGGTCAAACATTTCTTGTAATGTTGCAAAGACATAACTTTCTATGTGCTAAAAAAAAAAATAATGGTATTTTCAACATGCCCATGTTGCTGAACCTTTCAGAGAGGAATGACCTAGGTCTGGACAAAGGCATTCCTTCCTTGTTTTAACAGCAGTATAAACATCACACCTATTTATTCACCTTCTACACATACTGTCTCTTTGCATTTTGAAGTCTTGTACTACAATGTGCTTTTCCTTCCATCAAAGAAAGAAATGTTCCACTGCGATGTTGAAAAAACTCATGGGTTACTGTTCTAGAAGCAGTATTTTCAAAGCAGTGGCTTATCAGATTTCTCAGAGAACGCATGAATGTTGGATATTTTGTTGTTGTACCAGGTGAAGGAGACTTATTATTGATCTCTTAAAAGCTGAACTTGATGACAGTTCAGCTTTTCCAGTATCTTTCAGTCTTTAAAGGAAAGAGTGCAGTTGCCTTTTTTTTTTTTGGAGGAAATACATTCTTGTAGTCTTCTGTCAACCCACCATGTACACAGAGTTGACAAAAGTAAATCACTGGCTTACAGTGCTGGGTCTTAAGGGAGCAAAGGTGTCCTGTAAATGGCTGAGATGAGACAGAATGCCATTCCCTCTGCATCATGAAGAATTTCATCATGTACAAGGTACGCTCCTTGTCATTAAAATTTGGACTAGCACAGTACACCTTTTACTTGTGCCTGTATGAATCCTCTATTTACCCTTCTAACCAAGATGACATGTAAGTTTGTTGCAGTGCTATCCGTTTGTTCTCTGGCTGTCAAATTCCAGCTGTATGTTGGGTCTACTGGAGGCAACCCTACTGCTTTGGGGTTTAGCCTTTGGTACAGAGATGTAGGCGTATTCCCAACTTTATACAGCAGAGATTGGCAGAGATGCAAGATGCTACTGCTGTTTGGTGTGACAAAACTTGGCCTCACATAAAGTCTGGCAAAGTTGTTCTGCTAATAGTGAACACTTTGGCTTCATTGGGAGATGAAGTGATCTCCATTGGCTTGTTCACTAGGTGGAAATCTAGGAATGCTGAAACATGTTTTCTGTAATATTTAGACTTGTAGTCCTTTTGCCATGACAAAGTAATAACTCTGCTTTTTCAGACCTTGAAAATCCTCTCTCAGTAGACTTCCGTCCTGCCCACCGAAAGCTTTCAGCCAAAGAAATCTCAGTAGCAGTAAGCTATCAAGGAGCTGTCTGGAAGCCTGAGTTCTGCATTCTAGTATTCCTTTTTTATTTTGACAATGCTGTCATTAGAAAACTGTGAGTATCTCTTACAGGCATCCCTCCCTGTAGAACTTCAGCGCTCCAAATCAAGTCTTCCTTAAGCTGCTGCTTTGTTGGGAAGGGACGAGAACTTTTCTGGGAGAGGTATTTGTCTGTCTTGGACTGTAAGTGAAATCTGTGGTTTTGAAAGATGGCAGAGGCAGTAGAATAGAGTGAGGCAGGACAAAGCAATCATGTGGATTTAAGTGTGTTTCACCAGTTTGTCTGCTTAAATGTGTATTGGCAGGTGCTGCATACTATGAAGGGCTGGTTCCTGTTTTAAATGCTTATACCTGAAGTGGGGTAGCTTCAGAGCTTTGTCCTGAAGATCACTCCTGTGGTTCATAGGAGTTCATGAGATGAACTGTACAAGGGGGGAGGTTCTTCAGAGCTGCACATGAGCCAGTTAATTTCTCTGTTCTTTATCTGAGGTCTTTCAAAGCACATGAAGGGTTGTTAGGCAGGCACTTGAAGAGTCTTCAGATGCCTCACTGCAAACCTACTGAAAACCCAATCTGGTGATTGATTCCTTCCATCTTTTGCGTTTTGAACAATTGTCAATAATTTATAAAGAATCTGGTCAGTAATATTGTAATTTTCTTTGACCTGGGTTTTTAACTTCAGGAAGGTGTTTATTGCATCTGTTTTCTGTGGGGTGGAGCTTAAGAAAGGATAAGTACTACTGCTAGAAAGGATTTTTTTTGAATCACACTGTTCTGTTCAGTGCCTAGTCCAGACACAGGAAACTACTTTGATAAACTGGAGAAATGACTTTTATTATCATTGGTCTTAGAGCCCAGTTTTGAGAAGGATTTCTATAAAGGAAGACTTGCTTCAGATGTGATGTTGAGGCATGGCGAGCAGACTGATATTACCTATTAAGATCTTATTTGCTAAGCACTTAGATGCTGGAGACATCGAACTATCAGATAGTACTCGTGCTCCACTAACTTTCCTCCTCCTGATGTGATTTAGTTGTGAACTATCTGCTATATTTAAGCCTGCAAAAAACTCTGTAGGTTAAACAAAGGTGTAATAATTGTAATCCATTTTCATAGTTCAAGATGCTTTAATTTAATGTGCTTGATGTTATTACGTTTTGTGTTGGAACTCTGAAGAATCCTGAGGATTTCTCACATGTACATTTAACAGTTTATTTTGAATCCATTTGGCCTGTGGACAAAACATTTGATTTTAACACCTTGCTGAGGAGAGAACTTGTGTATTAGTAGTTGCCTAAAGATGTGGTCTGTGGATTCTGATCATTCTTTCTGCTAGTGAATTACACAAATAGGTGTGGTATTTATATCTGAAATTTTGCTGAATGCCTGTAATATTTATGCAAATATTTTATTAATCAGATGGAAGTGCTCCTGCAAAGCTTCATGACATAGTTTGTCCATCAGTTGATCAAGTGAGCTTACAGACAAGTAATACTCTGACCCAGAATGGCATGCTTTCAGTTTAGATAAGACTGGTAATTTAAGAATGTTTCCTCTTTCTTAGAAGAAATGTGACTTTTATACAGCAAACAATTGGAGAGTTTCTTAAGCACCCAATAACCTGGTCTGTCTGTCAGTATGGCAGTGAATGTAGATGGTTGCCATTTGACAAAGCTTCCTATGACCATGTACTAACTCTGATTGGATGTGGCAAATGTTCTAAATTGTAGCAGAACTTACAATTACTGTATCTGACAAAAGAGAAAAAAAATAGGAACCAGGAACCATAATCAGTTTTGATAGTTGTATGCTAGCTGTTTTCAGGTTGGTGGCAGTCAGTTACGTGTGTAATATTCTCTACCTGGTTTGTAGCTGTAACTGTGATGTACAGATAAAAGCAAAAAAAAAAAAAAAAATTAAAAAAAATAAATACCCCAAACAACTCCCCCCAGCTGCCCTCAACAACCACCACAAAACAATCTCCCCTCCTCTAAGAACTCGTGAAAACAGAAGCAAATAATGCAATGATAGAAGATACACACTTTTGTATTTTTATTCTTATAAGGTTATTTGCTGGCTCTTGTTGGCCTCTAGTTCAGTCTGTGTTATTTAAATTCTAATATATGAATTATTTGGATTGAATTCATGTTCGGGGCCATGGTGTTGTATGTATTGATGTACAGCCTTGAATGTGAATAATTATTGTAAACTATATTTTACACCTTTTTTCTGGCTTTATTATATAAATTTTCTATTGGTCGATGATTTAATCATATCTCATAATTTAATGACTGTTTATTCTCCTCTCGACAGATCTCTGTGCTGTAGATGTGTAGTTAGTGACTGGATGATGGATTTCACTTATGCTTGGTAGTCTGTAATAAAGGCATGTAGGGTCCTGGCCCGGCCTCCGCCTCTTCCTTCCGACGCGGGGCCCTCCGGGCCCAGCGGGGGCGCTGTTTCCCCGCCCGCCCCCCTGAGGCGGTGACCGGCCGCTGGGGCGCCGCCGCCCCTCGTCGCGCACGGCGCCGGCGGACCAGGCCGCGCCGCCGGACCGGGCCGCTGCGGCGCAGGCGCCGGGAAGGGAGCGGGTGGGAGCGGGACGCCTCCGGTGGGAGGTGCGCCCGGGGACCTGTAGCTGGGGCGGACCCTTCCGGCGGCGGTAGCGGCGAGGATGGCGGCGGAGAACCACTGCGATTTCCCGGTTCCCCCCATCGGCGGCCTCGGCCTGGGAGGCCCGGGAGGGCCCTGCCGCCGGTGCAGCTCAGCGCCGCCGCCCGGCGCGGTGCCCGGCAAGTGGGTGCGGCTGAACGTGGGGGGCACCTGCTTCCTGACCACTCGGCAGACGCTCTGCAGGGACCCCAAGTCCTTCCTCTTCCGCCTCTGCCAGGCCGACCCCGACCTGGACTCGGACAAGGTGAGGGCGGGCCCCGGCCCCGCCAGGCCCCGTCCGGCTGCGGGCCCGGCCCCGGTGCCCTTCCCGCGGGGCGGGCCGCCGGTGTGCCCGAGGGGAAGGGGAGAGCGGCGGGGCTGTGCTTCCAGGGGGCGAGGGTGGGCTGATGTGTGAAGCCGTGGGGTTCCCGAATCACACAACTGGCTACAAACACCACAGTGAGAGCCCGGGATCTTTGGGGTGTTTGTCTAAATTCTTCTGTTCTCTGGCCGCGTTCAGTTTTCGCGTTTTAATGGACTGTCAGCCTGCACTGCTGCCGGGGTATTTCTGCACTGTCATCACCCTCTTGTTCAATTTCAAGAGCCAGATCGAACTACTTTTAATAATAACCTCTCTCACTCAGCCATAGCCTTCTGCGCTTCTGCAGTTCTTTGGATAAAATCTTACTTGTTCTACAGGGACTGCAAATGGTGGGTAGTACTGAGTATTGGGGTGTTCATTCTGACTCATTTTGAGTAGGGGAAAAAAAAAAGTTAGCAATTAAGATTTTATTTATGGGGTGGTATGCAGTGATGGATATAAAGTATTTATATATAGTGCTGGCTCTGAAAGAGATTTTGGAACATAATGGACTTCCAGCACAGTACACTTAAGGAAAAGAAGGAAACAGCTTGAATATATAGCCAACGAGTTGAAAATAGAGTTGATTTTCATATATCAATTTTTAATTTATTTTTTTTTCAGTGGGACTAGTAGTAAACTTCTTAATTTCTCATGTTTAACTCCAGAAAGGATGTTTAAACGCTTAAGAAGATAGGGAACAGAATCTGAACGGTGTCCCAGAGTTAGAGAAATAAATACCTTGAAGTGTGGTAGCGTGGGGATTGATTTTTGTTGTCTTTGGTTTGGCTTTTTTTCCTGGAGAGGATTAGCTTAAACTGACTTACAAAAATAAATTTAAAACTGTAGGTGTGTTGATAGGTTAGAAATTGTCTTTAGTTAGGAAGCAGTAGCAAAGCTTTCTTAAATAAAAGATAAGGCACACTTAATAATTAAGGCACCTGTTTCAGTTGTTCCACTGAAAAATGGTGCTTACTCGCTATCTCTCAATGTCACCAGAGAGAGAGAGGAGACATGTTTTTAGAAGAAACGCTTTAGTTGTAATTAGTCATTTGGCTGCCTTTTTTCACCTATTGATGAAATCAATCATCTTGCACAAGCTCAATCAGTGAGGTGTTGCTGTCTTGCAAAAATTTCACGATGCTACTAATCTAAACATTTTCTTTTTTACTGTGCTTGCACTTTTGGGTAGTAGCAGCAAATCATAAATTTATACTAAGGCTATTTAGCTATTTGGTAGCATATGGAGAGACCTGATGATTATTTTTTTCTAGATTTATGTAGTTATAGTTGTTAGTAGTGTACGTGACATCTTAAAGCTTGCTGCAGACACAGCTAGGGAAAGATAATGCTTTGCTTACAGGGAACGTGCCTATACATTATTTGAGCTGCTCAGAGATTACTAAGTGTCATCCTTTTTTGCCGATTTAAATGTCTAATAGAAACCACTTTAGCAAGATCCAAACAAATTGCGTTGTCCTGTCATTGTGAGTAGCCTTTTTTATAAAATGGTAGCTGCTATAGTTATCTCTAATAGGTTATCGTGCAAATCAGTAACGAGAGGCAAGCAGTAGGTATAGAGAGAACTACAAGTTGTTGTGGAACATCTGGATTTAGAGAAAATCCTCTTATTCAGAGATGCATTCTCTAGGCTTGTGCATCCAGGTGTCTTCAATTTGACATAAAAAAAGCAAAGTCTTTCCTGGTTAGATGTGCACTATGGTCTGCTTTTCAATACAGTGTTTCCCAGAGTTTCTTGTCCCGTTGTCTTCACTATTTGTAGTCATTGATTTTCACTTCAGCCATTTGGAGCCTGGTTTCTGCAGTCCCCTGTCATCTTGGATTTTGCGGAAGTGGCCTGCCTCTTAGATTACCCCTCAGAGTGTATTAATTACAGTACCTAAGATTACTTAAATGCATAGAACCTTTCTTCCAAGCGTTTGATTCATAATCTTTAGATTTTTCATTCCCTGTAAACAGTAAAAGATAATCCAACCAGTTCCTTTTTTTCCTTTGAATGATAGCAGGTATTACAGATGTCCTTTCAAAGGAAAAAAAAAATCCTTCTCTTACATCTCACCAGTTTGTGAACGTACCTTCTTAAGACAATAACACATCACTAGATTGTCTGTGTGGTTTAATTTTGAAATAGCAGATGCCTTTAACTGATGAGCACAGGTATTTAGAGGTAGTAATTGGTGATAAATTTGTGTTGCCATCCTGGACGCTGGTTCTTCTCCTTTGCCACATATATGTAAATCAAACTCTGACAATAATAGATTTGTTTTTTCCCCTCATGGTTTTACTTTTCAGAGTCCCATTATGAGCTGTAACTTGATACTAAGTTGACATATTTTTCTTAATCATATTCTAAAGATTATTTACAGTGACTACCATGCAGCGCAATTTTGTGTTCATAAAATAGTCATTCTTACAAGGTGTAGCTAGTAGATAAAAATACTGCCCTCTTAAAGCTTGGGACATTAGAGCTGGTCTTCGACCTATAATTCCCTGGGTTTGATTTCATTGTGTTTTCTTCCTAAAAGTCACATGGGCTTTAAACATTAGAGAGAATGTGTATTTGACCTCACGTTTAGGCTGACACCTGTGACACCCAACCCAGACATACTTATCCCTACCTCCAGATGAGGAGGTGGGGCAGGGAGAATCCTGAGGGATGAGCCGGCAGATGAGATTATGAAAGCTGATAGCCACAGCCCTCTGTTTGAAAGAACTATGAAAAAAACAGTCTTAACAAGGCATATCACGTTTCCTCTGTGGAGAATTTGTCTGGGATGTACTTCAGTAACTCACTTTGGGAAGTTTTAGATGTATTTTCAACAGATTAATATTGAATTGTGCTCACAGTACAAAACACATATTATGGTTCATAGGCACATTTCATATTCCTCTGATCATGCTCCATCTGAGAAGTATGTAACTCAGCAAAAATGAAGGAGGAGGTGTATTTTTTTATGACTTCAGTGAGTTAAACCAGCTTGTGGAAAGTTCTAATGTCCCAACTGACAAAAGGGAGGGGGGCATATTGCACATCTCGAAACAAGACCAAGCAGAAAAGCCAATAATTAAATTAGCTCATACACCAGCAAATATATGTCTTTGAAGATAAAAGTTTAGTTCACGTTCTTTCTTGCTTTGCAAGCTTGCCCGATCAGAATCTTTAGAAAATGAAGCCATAAGAAATGCTTATCCCAGATGAGAACAGACTTATAAGCAAAATCAAAAATTTATAATAGAGTTGTTTCTGCCTAAATTCAGTAAGTGAGGCATAGCAAAGTTAACCACATGAAGAAGTTCTGAAAGAGGTTAAATGGATGAGTTCATTAGAAATGAGAATAAGAAACTGAAATAGTTCGTATGTTGTGCTTTACAAATATCAGTTGCATACATATCGATTTTCCTCTACTGTAATTTCTACCCCAATGTGGTTTTTGCTATTTAACTACATGCATCAGAAGATTTCCTTAATGCTTGCTATGGAAAAGAATTGAAAGGCTTCAAAAGAAAGGTAGCGTGTTTGCCTTCAAATTGGCTTCAGGTGCTAATGTTGACCAAGACCATGCGCCCCATCCCTTGGGATCGGATACGTTTCCAGTTGCAATGAAAGAAAGATGAACCTCGGCACACCCTGTGGCAAAACTGGTGTTGAATGGAATGAGATAGTGACATTGATTCCCTGAATTTAGTATGTCTCCCATGCATCTTTGAATTTCAGGGTTTTCTTTGTATTTAAGACTATTTCTTGTATGTAAGACAATTTGAGAATCATTTCAGCAAATGAGTAGGTCATACCTACTGTTCACAGTGGGATTTTTTTGTGGAGTACTTAAATCTTGCTTTAGAGATGAATATGTAAAAACAGACAAGCGGAATCTTGCTCACTTTTTCATCCTTATTTAACATATTTAATGCTTGGGAGTTTTGCTGCCAGGTATTTCCTAATTTCAGCACCTTCCTATTTCATCTATATACCAGTTTTATGAACTGTTCTATCTGTTCTTTAAACTTTCCTCTAAGTGAGAAGATTGTCAGCCTGCCTTAATAAGGTTTTTTGGCAACAGTATTCATGCTTGATTTTTAATGCCTTTCTGAAGTTATGCATAATTGTACTGAGGTAGATCTGTTAAGGAAGGAAGGAAGCAAGCAAGTACTGAATGTTTTAGAAAACTTAAAACCTTTCTGGCAGCACATCCTTAACTGTCAGCACTAAAAAATATCTTATTGTAGTCATTATTCTAAGGTAGAACTGAGATGGACTTTATTTGTCCATGAGATTTCTGACCAGTGAGGTGGGTTGTGTTACTAGTGTAGTTTTGATTAGTCCTGGCAGTCTGCTGATGCTCAAAGTTTTTAGGTCACATAGTTGGAGAAAAATGCATTCTGAGCATCTAGCTCAAGATTTAAAAAGCATGGGGCGTAGGGGAGACATTTCTGAATTCATATTTAGTGCCAAATATTATTGTATTTCTGTGCATATTGCTGCCTTTAGCAGAACTTCTGCTTGCTCAGTATCTGCAAAGGATGTCAGGATTTTAGATGCCCATGTCAGAGCACACAGCTTTGAGCCAAAAGCTTGGCAGTGTGGGTTCTGAGTGTGTCCATTCTGGAAAAGTATTTGAGGAGAAGTCTTTGGACTAGTTTTGACCTCAATGAAGATAATTAATTGGAAATAAATTTCTGACATTTCAACTAGCGTATTAATGCAGTTCTCGAGGAGAATGTTAAATGAGATTAGGGAGATGTATGTATCTGGTCCTACTTTTGAGTCATACTGGAATCCTGTAGCTGATTCTGGTATCCGCAATTCAAGGTCACTTCAAAAATTGGAGAACTTGGAGGATAGTCACAAGATGAAATATGATTTGGCAGAAGGTTATAAAGAGTGAAACTCTTTTTTTTGGCAAGGAGTTTAAAGAGTGACTTCTTGGTCCGGAAGTACGTACACAGAGAACTAGAAATCTAATAGTAATGCCTGTTCAATCTAGCAAAGTATTGTGAGATCCAGCTAATCAAAGGCTAGAAAGTACATATTTTCACAGCAATAGTAATTAGTTATTGGTATGGCTTGCACAAAATGGCTAGATTTCACCACTACTTTCTAAACATTAAATTTCACTGTAAATAAATTGAGTCCTATATATGTTTTAAATGAAGATCAGGTTAAGTATTCGTTATGATTCTTTTCAGCCTCAGTCTCTATAAAGATTGAAGTGGAAAGGTTTGAGACTGGAATACCTGACCACTCAAATATTTGGGGAAATATCTTTCAAATTCTTTGAAAATATATATGCATTCTGAGTCTTCTGTCTCCATGAGTACTGGATTGTAGATATACTTTAGGGTTAATTCTTAAGAAAGAAGGAATATGATTGTGAGCTACACTGACTTTTTATTGGTACGCTGAACCAGATGATTGGAAATTTACGAGCAAGTTATTAGACTTCTTCTAAAATTCCATGTTTTTTTTAACTTGGACCAAACGTTGTGGGAGAGTGGTAATAAAGAAAGGCAGCCTCCACTGTACCTCAGCAGTATTGTCTTTTAAATGGTGTCCTCGTAAAAAGGAGCAGGTATGTAAAAGTTCTAGGAGTTATGGTCAAGGAAGGAAAAACTCTTGGTGGCAAGAAGAATGTCATGCAAAACCAGAACTGGGTAAAGATACAAGCCCCCCTGTGGTTGATTAGCACTTTTGTGTTGGATGCACAAAGACGACTGGAGCATTCGCTTTGCGTATCCTTACAAAGAGTGATAAAACTTGTATGGAACACCTAAAGAGTCAAAATGTGGGGTGATGTCACTATACTGAGTAGAAAGGAAACTTTAGTTTCATTTGTTGTTCTGGTAAACATTAACACCGGTTTGTATAAAATATATCTACAAGAAAAAAATCTGAGACCTTACCAGAATATAGATTTGTCTGGCATTTGTGGTATTCACCTGAAACTTGGAAAATGGCTTAAAAATACCCACACTAGTTGTGTTATCGAAGATTCAAACTTGCTCAAAGCTTATAGAAACTTAATTAACTAGTTAGGAGAGGAAGTACCATAGCTAGGACATGACAGCCTGTTGATATTCAGGCTAGTTTGGTTATGTCCCCACAAACTGTAGCTACACCTTTGAAGTGTCTAGATCACATTTGAAGTACAATTTATTATTCTTATTTTACAATAAATCAAAATATTACTTTTAGAAAGACTGTCCAATAAGTTAACTACCCATGAGAATACAATGTGTTTTCATGTACATGTGGATGAAGCTAATCGTGATGATACTCTGGAGGTGTGGAAAGATGACCCATATTTTGAGAGTTTTAGGTGGGGCAGATGACTACATTACTGTGTCAGCTTTTATTGGATGTATGTTTACATAAATATCCTTGAAGACCTAGTATAATCGGCTTTTAGTGATTTCAACACGAAGTGCTTAGTGTACATTGAAGGATAATCAGGCAGCTCACTCTAAGGGAGGAGTGAGAAAGCATTTTCCATAGGAAGGTGCCGAGGAAGTCAACTTTATACCTTTCTTGCTTGTGCGTTCTTTGTGTATTGTTACAATATTCTTTACTGAATAGTCTGCATTTTGGATCTTGACTCCCTGGCACTAGTCTGTAGCACACCTCAGTTGTAAGGTTGAAGTCCAAGACACACATTTTTCTCTTTGGAAGAATGTTAATTAATGTGTGTTTTCCATATCTGTAATCTGGGTAAGGAAGTGGCCAGTTAATCTCATGTGTTCAGTCTATTCATCATTTTGCGTGGAATTTGCATACTAAAGTGAATCCTGTTGACAGAATTTGGATTGCTCACTGTTAGCATTTATCCAGAGTTCTTAAACTATTGATATTTACTACTGTGAAAAAAATTTAAGAAGTTACTATTACACCATGAATTATAAGATTTCTGGGTTCCTTTTTCTTCTTTTTTGTTATTTTTTGAAGACACATTGTTGCCTGAAAGGCTTCGTAAACTTACACTAGTGAGATGGCACTTTATTCATATGTGATATTTACATATATGTTTGGTATAGTATTTGTATTTCGCAATATGAAGATTAAGTTTTTTTCTAGATTCTAGATGGTAATTTGGTTAGGAAGAAGACTTGATAGTGGCTAGGAAAGGATTAACAGGAAAAAAATAAGATTACAAGCAATAGAATTTAAAAAAAAAAGTTTGCAGATGATGAGGAAAATGGTTAAAAATAGGTATAAGACAAAAGCAATTCTATTCTATGTTTCCCAGAGTGGATGCTGTCAGTGTGTGTGAAGCATGCGCTAATAATAAGCTCTGATGTGCCTGGTTGGCTGATGAATTCAGGTAATGCAGGTTGCTGATGACCTGTCATTAGGTGGAAGTTGGAAGAGGCAGCCTGACATACTTTGTTCCCTTCATGTTTTTGTTGGAAGCTTGTTTAGTGTATAGAAATCTACTCAGGTAAGAGTAATTTCATACACCAAAGTCCTTTAAAAAAAAAAAAAAAAAAGATAAAATTAATTTTTTTGAGGCCTTTTGAGTAAGGAGTGAAGAAACCATTGTTACTTGAGATTTCATGTAGAGTTTTTAGTTATTTTGCTTTTGTGACCCACATGTTTATCTCTCTAGTGGTGTGGAGCTGGTCACCAGTATTGCTTCAGAGGGTGATGTGAGAAAGCACTGTAATGTAAAAGGATACAGTAACCTTGTTGAAGAAGCTTGTTTCTAGAGCCTTGTTTCTTTTAACTGGGAAATCTTCCAGTTTTGTAAGCCCATATGTTTCTTAATTCAGTTCAACTGATGGCCAAAGACTGTGCTTTTTTCTTTAAAACAGTGTTCCTTTTCATCATTTTTAGATCTTCCTTTCCAACTTCTCTGGTTTCTGTTCCTGTATTAAATAATACCTTTCAGTTTATAATCCATACAGTTGTCAGCTAATTTAATTTCTTTGGGTTGTGTCTACAGATGTTAATTCTTGAGGTGTTTTGGTAATGTAAATATATTTAAATGTGAAACATTTAAAATATACTATTTTATGCACTTCATCTATCTACTGTTTTTGGTGCAGAGTCTTACTTCTGGGAGACCATGAGTTTAGGTCAGAAGAAATTGTCATTGGACTTCATCAAGAACTCTCTGCTCTGAGTTATAGGTTAACTGACAGCACATTTTAGTATATTAGCATTTTCTTGAACAGTTAATTTTATAGAAAACATAACACCCCCTCACTTCTTTTAAGACGACAGCGTGTCTAAGTGTGTAAAGCCTTTAGCTTGTAATTGTAGAAAGAATCATAGAATACCAGGTTGGAAGGGAGCTCAAGGATCATCTGGTCCCACCTTTCTTGGCAAAACCAAGGTCTAGACAAGGTGGCCCGGCACCCTGTCCAGCTGAATCCTAAAAGTGTCCAATGTTGGGGAATCCATCACTTCCCTGGGGAGATTGTTGCAATGGTAGATTGGTCTCATTGTGAAAAATGTTCCTCGTGTGTCCAATCAGAATCTCCCCAGGAGTAACTTGTACCCATTACCCCTCATCTTTTCCATGTGACTCCTTGAAAAAGGGCGTCTCTTTTGTGGCCACCCTTTAAGTACTGGAATATGGTGATAAGGTCTCCCCTAAGCCTTCTTTTCTCAAGGCTGAACAAACCTAGTTACCTCAGCCTTTCCTCATATGGCAAGTTTCCCAGTCCTTTGATCATCTTGGTGGCCCTTCTCTGGACCCTCTCCAGACTGTCTGCATCTTTTTTGCGTAGCAGGGACCAAAACTGAACAGTGTTCCAGGTGTGGCTTGACAAGCGCTGAGTAGAGTGGGATCATGACTTCTTTATCTCTGCTGGTGTTGCCTTTGATGATGCAGCCCCAGCATCCTGTTGGCGTTGTTAGCCACTGCAGCCCACTTCCTTCATGTTGAGTTTGTTGTCCACCAGGACCCTCAAGTCCCTTTCTACAGAGCTGCTCCCCAGCCAGGTAGATCCCACCCTGTGTAGCACTCCTCATTTATGTTTTCCCAGGTGCAAGACTTTACACGCTTGTTCATGTTCAACTTTAGGTTCTTGTTAGCTTGACTTCCAGCCTATCCAGGTCTTCCTGCAGGGTGTCTCTCCCTTCTGAAGTGTCCACTTCCCCTCTTAGTTTGGTATCATCAGTAAACTTTGTCAGGGTACACTTTGATCCCATCATCCAGATCACTTATGAAGATATGAAACAGCATTGGGCCCGGTATCGATCCCTGGGGGACCCCACATGTGACAAGTTGCCAGTTTGAAAAGAAGCCTCTGGGTGCAGCTGTCAGCCAGGTCCTCACCCACCACACAGACCACTGGATGAGACCATAACGCAGCAGTTTCTTGAGGAGGAGGCTGTGGGGAACCGTGTGACAGGCCTTGGAGAAATCCAGTTAGACAATGTCCACCACTCGCCCCACATCAACCGAGCAGGTTAGTTTGTCTTAGAAGGCAATCAGGTTTGTCGAGCACAATTTGCCCTTGGTGAATCCATGCTAGCTTTTCCCAATCAGGTGCTTCACTTGACTTGTGACAGCCCCCAGGAGGATTCATTCCGTAACTTTCCCAAGGAACTGAAGACTGATGGGTCTATAACTTCTTGTAGATGGGGGTGACATGAACTTTCTTCCAGTCTTCTGGGATGCCCCCCATCTCCATGACTTCTTAAAGATTATGGAGAGTATCAGTTAGTTTGATCTATTCCTTCTTTGTCTGCATGAGGTAAGTAGGAGCTGCATCTTCAGTATACTTTTCTTATTTTGGAAGATGCACGTACAAGCTTTGCTCGGTACATTGCGAGTATTTGTACATCTCAGCTAAGACAAAACCAAAAGTTTTTAGAACAAAGTGTTGAGGTTACAGAGAAGGTAGGTTTGTTTGCCTCTATATTTATTTTTTTTTAAAAGCTGGTATTTCAACCTCACTGGAATGTAGCCTTTGTTCTGATTCTTCAGGTTTCCAAATAAAATGATAGTTTCCTAGCTTCAAGTGTTATTTTTAACCTTAATTTTCAGTGTTCTCACTGCTTAGATTTTTCATGCTAACAACCTTGATAATCTTTTGATAAGGGGTTGGGGGGCATTTATCAGGTAAGAGAAGTTGTGTAGTAAGTGATTGAGTTGAGTGATCTGATACAATTACAGCTACATTATTGAATTCCTTTTATTGTGTTTAATAAATTTTACTTTAAGGGATGTAACTATGTAGCTATACCTAAATACCTGCTAGCTACTCAGATGCCAAGCTGAATATTACCTTGCAATTCCTGCTTGGATGTTCAAGTCATTGTGGGGTTTTTTTGGCTTTCTGGTTTGTTTGGGGGTTTTGGTGGCATTTTGGTTTGGTTTGTTTTTTGTTTGTTTTTGTTTTTTTTCTAATCTAGGATGAAACAGGTGCCTATTTAATAGACAGAGACCCGACCTACTTTGGGCCAGTGCTGAACTATCTCAGACATGGGAAACTGGTTATTAACAAGGACCTAGCTGAGGAAGGTAAGATGTTACTAACTTTCTTGCTCTCGTCACTTGCTTATTATTTTCACTGCTTTTGGGTCAACCAATAGTAACTTACAAGTAGATGGTAAATCTTAATCAGTGTAGCATTTTTACCTTTTTCAAGTGAAGCTGGGAGGTATCATGCAGTTGTAGTATATGTTGTTATTTGAGTATTTTGAGTACGGTTCCTCATTTCACAACACCTGTACCCAGTAAGAAATAGAACATAAGCATTCAAACATGTGGGGAGATGCCTTTTATTGCATAATCTTGCATCTTTCCTCTTACGACTGTGTGAAATATTTGGGTTTAGTCTTCTTCAAGCAAAAGAATACTGGCTGTGAAACAAGCTTTAGAAGATGTAAAACGAAGTAAGAGTGAAGTCCTGGGATGTTTAGATACATGGAATATGCTCTTGAGTAAATTCTGCCCCCAGCTTCTCCTGCCCTGTCCCTAATTTATACCAGTTTTACCCTAATGGAGGATGACTGTTTTAAACCATATAGTACTAAAACTGTATTGATAAGATATTGAAGAAATCAATCAAAGAGAAGTGCAGGCCAACAATATTAGCAGGAAAGAATATGAAATATAATATCTACGTGGATTGATAAACACATAGTATGTGTGGAGAACAAGTAAGGCTTGAACATGTGAGTGGGAGCAGTCCCTACTATGTATCTTGAAGCTTTTGTTTCAGGATCTAAGATCTCAAATGACAGGAAGAAAAATGTTCTGCATGCTAGCAGCTGCAGAGCTTTTCAGTAGGACTATTTGAATTTCTCTTTCGTATTCCAGCCTGAGGCTGGGCCTGAGCCATGGAGTTCCATCAGTCTGCTGTGGAATGGCATTTGTGCTCCTTTTTTTTTGTTTGCCATGTCTCATTCCATCTGTGAAATGGAATCTATTTTCTTTGGGGTCTTTTTAGGAGCTAAACTTTGAACTACAAGTGTCTGAAGGAAGACAGAATCATTAGGATGGTAAACAAACTTTTCCTAGGGCAAAATAAGTCATTTTCTATAGCTGTAGAGAAGATAATCTTAGGAACTGGTTGATGGTTTTGGCCTGGAGTCTTTGCTTACACTCTCTTTCCCAAAAATGTTCTCATGCTAGGTGTACTGGAAGAGGCTGAATTCTACAATATCACATCACTAATAAAACTGGTAAAGGACAAAATAAGAGAAAGAGACAGCAAAATCTCACAGGTGAGACTGTTTTCTAGTGTGGTTTTGATTATTTATTCTATGGCAAGCAGTGGGAGGGTTCCATTTTTTTTTCTTAACAGCTCGTTTCCCCAGTAAGGTGCTGAATGGCTGCTTCCATCACTGGTTGAGCTGGAACCACTACTATGCAAAGATTAATGTTTTTAATGCCGGTCTGCTTCCAAAGGGCACAGGCATATGGTTCCAGTTCTTGTTCAAAAACTGAAAACATTCTGAAGAATTGTTAAAAAATGTCTGATAATAGTAGGATTTGTTATGGTATTTCTGCAAATATTTATTTCAGAAAACAGCCTTTGTAGTATATATTTTTCTCATATACACTTAAATACTCCAAATATGATCAGATTGCTTAACTATGTTATAATTGCTGTTTATACAGTATGTTTATGCACTTGTATATACATGCTGTTTAGCTCCTGTCATATGCTTTTGTGGCAAAGTTAGTTTCTTTATTTGTAGTGCTCTGTAGTTGAGAAGACACTGCCTCTTCTCATAGAAGCTCATGAATATTTCTTCATGAAAGTGAATATGGTAGAGAAACTGTTAAATAAAAAAATTATTCAAGTTTGTTCTTTAACTCTGCTGCTCTGGCCTTCCCTGATAACTGTGTCTTCATGGAGATATTGCAAACTCCTGTTGCCAAATTTCTCTTGCAGCCGGGTTCTGGAATAGCAGACTTACTTGGATGGTATTTTCTAAAGGGTTTCAGCTGAAACGGTCCTAGTTATTCATTGCCTTTGAAAGGGAAATAAAGACATTTTTAATATGGTCAGACCTTCTTTAAAGTTAGGTAGGCCTCTGCAGAACCTCAACCTTGATTTTGAATAATGTGGTTTGTTACCACATGGAACAATAGGTCAGTCTTAGGATTATTTTGTTATAACTATTAAGTAGCACTTTTAGTCCCTGAAACATTCATGAAGCATTGAGTCTTCTGTCATAAGGTGATTCTGAACAAATGAGATTTCTTTTTTTTTTTAAAAAAAGGCAAGGTGTTCAAGGTGATGCTGCTTACCATTGCTAAAGAATAAAGGCACCTTTAGCAAAATCACAAACATAGTGAATTCCATGCTGTGTTGAGCATCTTATATTTCTTCTTGAAGGTGCCAGTCAAACATGTGTACAGGGTGCTGCAGTGCCAGGAAGAGGAACTCACTCAAATGGTTTCCACAATGTCCGACGGCTGGAAATTTGAACAGGTAAAAGAAACACACGGGATATAATTACAAAGTCTTCTAAAAATTCAGTTATGTGAAAGAGGAGTTTAAAATCAATTCTATGCATCTTTTTAAGTGCATTCATTTTTTTTAAGTTAAAATTTGGTATTTTTATTCTTAATTGTCAGAGAACAAAAAACTGTAGCTTTCCATGAGGTAAATTATGCTGATTTTCTATAAAAACATCTACATCATGTTTGAAATGTAATTCTTCTGTGTCTACACACGACCATTTGAAGGCTGAATAAACCAAAATTAACTAATACAAGTTATACCATTATACAAATGGTAGGTCAGATATAAAGAGCTCTGGGTAAAAGAGATCAGCTTGGGAGATAAATTTTTGTCAGGCCCAAGCAATGTTTTTTCAGATAAAGGACTGATACACAGAGGAGGGTGAACTTAACCAGCGTGGATGTAAAGCTGGGTAGGTGTGAGCTACATGAGTGTTTTCGTTCTTTGCACTGCATAAAGATACCTTTGTGGGTACATTCAAGAATACATTGTAAAATTGCAAGGAGATCTTTCTGTTATCTTTGTTAATATCTGTAAATAAGAAACTATCTACCTGGCCTTTTCACCTGTCATGTTCCTAACCAACCAGAATATTTAAACTGCATTGGAGCAATGCATCTGTTAACTCTGGAGTGAGACACAAGTACTTAGCTCCCAGCATCTTTTTCAGTGTCTGATGTCAACTATAGGAAAGATTGGGATAAGCACAAGCCTCTGACCCTGTGCAGTCTCACTCTAATAACACAACAAAGCGACATTTTTTTAAAAGTACAGCACGCAAAGGTAAAAGAGAACATTTTGTTCATATTTGGTGAAATATGTAAGATTCTGTTGTCATAGAGACAGTCATGATCAAATAAACTAAACCAGCACAGAGAAAGTTTCTTGTGCTTCACTTCTGTGGCTCAAGCATTACCAGGTGTGTTTGGCTGAATGTTGTTCAAGTCCCTGGAAAAAAGCTCTCACGTAACACACATGACTCTTTTTTGATCAGTGCATTGACAAAGTTTTTTTGACAGTCTTCTTTGTCATGAGAAACTAGCTTTCATTACAAATAGAGATTCTTTACTTTTGAACAGATTAAATGATACTCTGGCTTGTGCCTGTCCTAAAGCCTTGTATTCTTTGGGGATATTGTATTTGGGAGTAATACTGCTTTGACAGTGCAACGGCTGAAAGAACTATTAAAATCTCCTTTAGAATCTAGAATCTCTTTTAGAACTGGAAAAATCCAGTGGTTTTCTTGAAAGTTGTGTCTTTGTTTCATCCAGTTTTCCCCCCACTTCCTCCCTCCCCCATGTTACTCTCTCTTGGACACATAGTTTGAAATAGATGAACACAACAGCTGTATGGTCTCATAATCCTCAGCTTCTCATTACCTCAGACTAGGCTATTCTCTCCCTCGGTTGTATTGCAGACCTCCTTTTAGCAGACATCATTCACTTGAAACATGATTACAGTATTCTGTGTAATCTAAACAGTTTTATTGTTAAGATTTGAGAACACTGGAGCGATTCCGTAATTTTTTATCTTCTCTAAGCTTGTGTTGCTCAGCAGCATGCTTTCTTCAGTAGCAGTCTTTGGGTTGGCACCTACCACGCTCTATACATGTTATCATCAATGGGATAGAAATCATCAGCTTTCTCAGAGGAGTAATATTCCTATGGGTTGGGAGTCCTTGTGCTCTGTGCCCTATATAACATGTTTAAGTGGTTAGTTTTGATCAAAATACTTCTTTCCCCTTAATAGTCCAAAATTTTCTTGTAAAATACAATTGGATGTGGTAATTAAATGGGAGTGGAAGCTGTTAAACTTCTGGTGCACTTACGCCCATGTATTGATGATGCACTCTTCCAAAGAATACCGATGCAAGTGCTGCTAGAATACTGCAGTTACGTATCAGACCCAGTCCCAAAACGACCGCCAATAGTTGTGCTGCCTGACTTCTGTGATTTCAGTGGGTTATTTTGTAGATGATTTTTAGCTTCAATTGTTGCCTCTTCAGGCAATCATAAAAAAAAACCCCAGTATTTTGGCAGTACTGCATAATAAGAAACGTTGGGCTATACAAAATTGCTACATACAAAGGCTTTAGACAGCAGTAATGTGTCAGTCATGTAAATTTTAATTATTATTGTAAGCTGAGTTTGTCACCGTAATGCTGTCTTAATTATGTTCACTCTATGAGGAGGACGGTATTTAGCTGCTGCGTTCAAAATTATTCACATAACAATAGCAGGATAAAAACAAATTTACTGTTCACAAGCCTTCTCATGAGTAGTGATCTCCAGTTTACTCAGAATAGGCAGTTGTTGTCTAGCTCTTCACACTTAATTTAAAGCTCTAATCTTTCTGAAGTGCACTGACAGGCTGTGCTTTAATTTAAATGGGATAGGAATTGCTGTGTATTATTAAGATAAAATATTTTTTTTTAATAACAAGTCAAGAATTTTAGCTGAGGTTGTCCTGAACTTATGAATTATTAGGCATTTGGCAAGTGTGAACAGATTTCTTGGTACTGATTTTTATGGGAACAAGATAGACAATTTTTTCTAATCCAGTTGTTTTCTTGGATCTTCTGTAAATTGGCCCTTCTAAAACCAATTTAGAACACTCAAATTTTTTTTCCTCTAATTGATTTCATACGTTTCCTTAGCTCTATTTTGTTTATCAATATCTGGAACAAGATGAAGCTCTTTCATACCCAGGCTTGATATATCGCTTTACATAACACCTTCAAGTCTTATATCCTCGTTGCCTTCTGCACTTGGCCTGTATGACAGAAAAATAATGCTCACTTTCATAATACACCAAACTTAGGTTTTTCACAGTAGTTGGCTACACCACAGTGATACGCAGAGTTTTCTAACTTACTATCAGTAATTCCTGACTTCCCTTGAAATTACAAAGGGCTTTGTGACTGACTCCATAAATTTTAAGTATGTTGAAATGAAAGTTGTAGCTTGATAGCAACTTGTTCTAGTGGCAAGTAAATGTTACCTGAACATTTGAGTTCATCTGTTATTTGTACGATTTGGATAACGGTATGTGCTTCAGCTTTACAAAGGTTTCTTTTTGTGTTTTGCTTTGATTGGTTATTTCAGCTTGTCAGTATAGGTTCCCAGTACAGCTGTGGCCGGGCCCAGCAGTCAGAGTATCTGCTGATAGTGTCACGGGAAGTGAAAGGGGAAGAGAGATGCTTCCAGAAATGCTGCAGTGAGGTGTGTCACACCATTCTTTTTGCCCTCACACTGATATGCTTGGCCTCCTTGCGTTTCTGCTGCTTTCAAATCATTCCACTTTATTCCTGGATGTACAGCACATAGTAATTTGTGTGTATTTGTGACTGGCTTTTATTTATATTCACAGTATTTCATTATACATTATGAATGTTCATATTGTAAAAATAATTAACAAAACAAACAAAAAACTCTTAGTTATTTAGTTAAAGGTTTTTCTTAAGAAGAGTTCTAACCCTCTCAATAGGTAACTTCTTTCCCTTAAATCTTCCTCCAAAGTTAACAGCCTTTGATTTATACTTGTTAAGTAAAAGTTGTACAGTTTAAACATTAGGAGCCCTGTAAATAAAGTTTTGAGTTCACTGGATTCAGAAAGGGACATTTCTGTGTTAATCATTGTTCCAGTTTGAGTGTATTTCATCCACCTAATAGCCAGTTAAGTTCTGAATTCAAACCCTTTATTTTTGGTAACCCAGAACTTAACTGGTTTTTTAGGTGGGTGAACTATATTCAAACTGAAACAGTGAATAACAGATTTTTTCAGAAATAAAATATGGAGGAGTGAGGGGAGAACAAAACCAGCAGTTTTAAATCTTGTCTCAAATTAAAAGATCAGCCTGGGGTTTTTTGGCTTGTTGTTGTTGTTGTTGTTTTGGTTTTTACCCCCTTGGGAAATTTTCTTGAAACCCAAATGAAGAATCATAGATTCACCCATTGACTTTATAGGCTGTCTCATCCTACTTGCTCCCCTCACACTCAGGTCACTGCTTTTTTAATTGCTGTTTTACTTCCAAGTGTTCAAGAGTTTGGGAAGGATTTTTTTTGCTAACCAGTAACATGGGAGGCAGTTTCCAGTTCTTTACATAGCTGGGCTCCATTTTGAAGTCTCTTACGTGAATTGATTTGGGAACCTGGAGTTCTGTAGTGTTTTTCATCAATAAAATACTTGTTCTTTTCCTAGCTCTATATATGGTTATTCAGTCTGACATATCAGTGTAACATCATGAAGGTAACATGACAGTAAAGTGACTTGATAGGAGCAGAACCTTGCCTATGACACAGACACTGAGCCATGCAATTCTAGATTTTAAACCTAGACTGTTGCCTAGCTCTATTCCAGAATTTGCTTTCAATGTACCAAGTACTATCTGTTTCTTGCAGTTGTATAGGTAACATTTGGAACGTGGAATTAATGCACTGGGATTGCAGACGTTCTGGAACTGAGTGCAAAATGTGGCCTGTTGTGAAGGATGTGTTGGGTACGGGCAGCATGATGTTATTTGTGTGAGCATGTCCTAGATAGCTCAGAGTAAAAATCAACATAATAAAATGGGAGATGGAGGAAGGCAGTGAAGAAATGAAGGTATAAAATTAAAAAAAAAAATCTGGAAGGGAATGAATTTTCCTTCCTCCTGGATTTGAAGTCTGACAATTGCATTAAGAGACCTGAAATATGTATGCTTGCAGTGCTGGTGTCAGTCATCAGTGCTGAGCTTAATGGCCGTTGTGTATGTATCTTTATAGCCTTTTGCAAATCCTTTGAGAAGGCAGTAGGATGAACATATTATAATTCTAAAAGGCATAGGGGCCATTCTTACATTCATACAACTTGATTCTGTAAAAAAATTGAGGGGAGGACTTTCTTGCATTTTATAAGCTTCCAAGACAAGCTTTCTAGCATACAAGGAGTTCACCATGTCTGAAATAGAAGCAGTGATATTCAAAGTATAAGAATATTTAAAACAGAATTTGAGAATGATTGTTATGAAATTTACTCAGTTTTGAGAACCAGACCATCACAGAAACAGAAGGAAATTGGTAGACATGAAGTAGAAGAGTTAGTTAATATGAATAACTCCTGTGGAAAACAGAGAAAGACAGGGATGCTGTTTGTGCAAGTTGGAGTGGTTATCTGTAATGGTAGTACTATTGCTAATTTGTCCTGTAAATGTATTGTATAGATTCTGATCAATATTGTTAAACCAGTGTAGCAAACCTGTATATAGGAGAGTTATTGAAATGTGGCTGGTTTTGAGATCTGTCTCAATTTAATTAGGCATGAAGTTTGTTCACTTCAAAAATCAGGTTCCTAAAAGGGATGCACCAGCCATTTTGCCTATTCATAGGGATATTTTTAGGTGTACAGTCATTGATTTAAGACAGGAAGAGATTCATATATTTTGCTGCTGTTGAGTAACTTGATGCAGGAATCATTTGACCTGTTCTCTCAGCTATACCACTTTTATCATCTGTTTTTCTTAAATAGTCTTTTTGAAAGACTCAGCCTCTCACAGAGCTGCAGACTTAGGAAAAGTTCTTCAGAAAATTACTTCATTGTTGTCTCTGAAATCCTTCTTAAATCTTTACTCTTTGAAGACAAGTCTAACCATAGCTAGGCATCAGGTAGTCTCTGTTGACCTTTACTTATGCCAAATTGTTGGGGTTTTTTAACTTTGCCCCTTCTGATTGTCATCTTTTATTTTACTTAAAAGTTCAGGCTTTATGAGATAGGAACTTCCCTGTTTGTCTTTTCAGGAAAATCCTGACCTATATTGTCACCTGAAGAAATAGAATGCAAAGAACTATATTTCTGTTCGAAAAAAATAAAATAATAGTAATGCTTTCCATTCCTGCATTTTTTAATTGCAGCTGACAACCTACTAGTGTCAGCACCCTTATTCCTTGCAAACAGTGAATGGATCATGATCTAAGGAATTTTCTGTGATAAAGTAATGTTGGCATTTTCCTGTGCTTGATTATGGCACTGTTTGGGCTCACAGGGATGCTCAAGCAGGATCACACTGCTTTAGTAAGGAGTATAATGAAACAAGTCATGGAAGGAAAAAAAAAACTATGAGGAAAAATTCATACATGCGTGTATACATATGTATATATAATTGTACAAATCTTTGAAATTCAGAGTTTCAAAATAGTCTTTTTTTCCTTCCTTAAGTTCTTGCTCATTAGAACTCTACTGTTTAAACCCCATGAGCCAGAAAGAGTTTGTCATTTCAGAAAGTCTGAGAAACAGTAGGCTGGATAATCTAAAATCCTTTTCTTAGGCATTGTAATACATATTCTGCAGAGATTACTCTGATTTGTTGTGGGTTCTTTTTTTTCGGGGGGAAGGTGGGAGGGGGAGGAGCAGGGACAGACAGACACGGGGTTGGGTTGTTTAACAATTTCTTCCAGTTTATCAGCATCTTTCTTAAAGTGTTGCCACCAACGGTAGGAACAATGGGGTGACTTTTGAAATACAAGTGCTAAAACATTGCTTTATTTCTGATCTTGCTCTCTGACACAACAGTTCAGTTCTAATCTGCAGTCATTTTCCATTGTTTCTTTTTCTGCCATCACCCTTATTGCTGCTGATGCATCTCAAAAAGCTACAGTGAAGTTTCTAGCATGCTATTGATACTGTGCAAATAGTACACTCTTAGTTGCACACATAAGGAACTGCTTACAAGAGTATGGTGTGTTGGAGTTTTGAAGAACTTGTGTTTAATTTTGCAAAAGTGACTTTCTCTTGGAATGCACCAGCTGATTAATAATGGCAAAAAGTCATCCAGATGTTTTGCAGTCAACTAAATCAATAGTCCCATCCAACTAGTAGTCACTCTGCCACGTCTCCTGAAAAGGCTTACATACAAAGGGTCAACTGATTTGGATTATGAAGCGTTAGTGGGGGTTGTAAGTAGCTGTCAACTGAGGATCAACCAGAGTTGATGATTTGGCTGATGTTTGGATCTGGTATCATATCTGCTTTCAGAGAGGTTGTTTATTTCTTTTGAGTGTCAATGACTAAAGAAGTATTTTTCCTTCTGGTAGCTGTTATCATACCTTATCTGATAGCAAGTTATTGCCATTTTGCAAGAAGAAAAATTGACTGCGTAGTAAATCAAATCACATGCTTGAATTATATTCTTCAAGTTTCTCTCCAGAGAAGGTGAATTATGTGTGGGTATATTTAAACAGTCAACTTTTTGAATGTTTTCTAGCCTTAGAGTGGGTTAAAAGTATTGTTTAAAATAGTCCTACAATATTAGCAATATATATGTAATATATATATTATAACTTTTTACCACTTCAACAAGAAAATTTGTGCATGATATTTTTTGCTGACAGGGAAGAGAATCAGCAAATTATCTCTATATATGAATTTAGTCTGAGTTGATTTTCCAGCTTTTCAGTGGACTATCTTAGTCCATTTTGTGCAGCTAAGCAACTAGTTGATTTGTGGGTTTGTGATTCTATATTACACAAACACGTTGTGGTGCAGCCTGCATTGTGAAAGATTAGCTGACTTAACCTCTTAAGATAAATAGTGCCGATGTAGTCCAGTGAGGATATATTGGTGCTTCAAAAAAAACCTGGGATTTTGTAACTTCACTATATAGTTTTATTGGAAAAACGTCTTTATCACATTCATTTTTGATCAGTGTTCTGTTTGATCAGTGGCTATGTATTTCTCAGAACTAGAGTGATGTTAGGAGTGGAGGAGGGAGGGAAAGGTTTCTGGTGATCACACCCAGACAGTGTAGTTAAAGTAGGTGGTTTGAGAGTGCAGAATTTCGTTGCCAGTACTGCTCATTGGAGGCTGAGCTTTGTAGGATGTAATGTCATCAGGGTGCAGAGACTTTGACATTGCCTCTGCCTGGTGTCAGGTTGGTTCACTGTGCAGACAAACTGCCTGCTCTCCGTGTAGACATCGACTCTGCCTGTGGAGGTGCTGGCTTGGTGGATGTCTTACCACAGCGCTGGAACATCTGAGCATCTCTCTCCTCTCTCTCCTTAAAAGTACAGTGAGGCTTTATTTTCTCCTGACAGTGCTATATGGAAGCTGCTAGTAGCCTTGGTCCACCTTCCACTTTTGTTGGGGGAATGGTCTTATCCCTCAAGTACAGGTTCTAGACCAACATTTCATCTTGACTGCATCTTCCCTGTTTTAACAAGGCTTTTACTCTGTTTGGTGCTCCGCTAGACTAATGGCAGCACACTGTTTTTAGACAAATAACTACTGTATTTCAAGTACTGTTGCCCTAAAAAGCAAGAGAAGCCTTTTCTATGGGGCTGTTACCAGGGTGCTTTAATGATATAACAGGTATTGGGGAATAAGACAGCCTTATCACATATGTATGGTGATTTGGTAGGTAGGTTTAATACAGTTTTGGTAATGACATTTAGATACGGTGTATCTGTGCAACAGGTTGATTTTTAGGACTTTGATCTGTGTCAGTAGTAATAGGGCCATGCATTATCTTGTCGTGCTTTTGAAATAAACCTTTAAAATAAATGAAGCAGCTACATCTGAATAGATTCTGGCTTGGAAAGGCAGGCTATGTAAAGCTTCTAGCTTTAAGTAAATGTACTGTGTGTAAGGTAAGACAAGTTACATGAAATTTCTACCGTTGGATAAGCGTGCTGTATATGAGGTAGTACTGGGTGTATCCTTCTTTCTCAGTATATTGTCATTTATCATTCGATATTGAGACTCGTAGAAGCTTGTAAAAATGTCACATTTCATTATACATGGCTTCCGCTTGTAGCGCTTCCTTAATTAACTTCCTTGTAGCAGTACATATGAATTTCAGGTGTTAATCTTGGTGTCCCACCCTGCTGTGTCTTGCTGTTTTCCAATCAAATGCAAATTTTGTCTTTGTCCACTCAAAGTATGTTTTAATAGAAGTACCATTATTCTGTAAGTGGTGGGTATCCCTTGAGGCTAAAGTGCTTCCTGCATGCAGCCATTTACATGTTAAATCATGTCACATTAAGATAACAGATACAAACTTTTTAAAAATTAACTTTGGAGGATGGGAAGATTTCCAGTAAATAACAGAAACGGGGAACAGGCTACTTCTCCACTGACCTCCCTCTATAGCTTTTTCTTTCACAGTATAATCATAATCGTAAACCATTAGTTCTGTAAATGTTGGAAAAGAAAAGCTATATTTACCTTATCAGAGCGTCAGTGTATTTGTCAACATCAAAACGTATTTGCATTGGAGTGGAGAATCATGCTTCAGGCACAACCAACAGTCTGAAGAGTGAGGAGTGTTTGTACTAACAATGAGAATTTATGGAATTTGTTTTATGTGGAAATGCAGTTGACTCTTTTTTTTTCATCTTTCAGCTGGTCAGTATTGGTTCTTCCTATAACTATGGCAATGAAGATCAGGCTGAATTTCTGTGTGTTGTCTCAAAGGAATTGCATAACACTCCCTATGGCACAACCAGTGAACCCAGTGAAAAAGCAAAGGTAAGTTACTAGATGCTGGACTAAAGAAATGGTGTCAAATTGGGTGGACTTCATTAAGTCGTACGAGGCCTACCTCTGTTCTCGACCTTTATTTAATTGCCTCTTTTCCCCTTGGTCATGACTAATAGTGGTTCCTGTCCGTTGTGCAAGAGACTGTAAATGATACAGCCAGCATGCGTTTGTTACACCAGATGGGTTCTTTGAATGCAGTACTCTCTACTGTTCCTGATGCCTGTCCTGTTTTTTTGAGTATTGGCAGATATTTGCTCTTCACAGTTGAGAATCTAGATTTATTTCTTACACATTTGAATGCTTATTCTGTCACTAATGGCAGCACACTGCTTCACTTGAAAACTGTCTTTCTTGCTTGATTTCAACTGAAGAAATCTTACTGTCAAGAATAAAGATTGCTGTCTCTGAAAAACATAGTCATGTGCAATATGTTATAAAATGAAGACATTTGTTATCTTAATATTTTCAGGTTCCTACCTAGTTTTCTTTACTTTCCGTAACCAGCTTTGCAAAAACATTGTTATAGGCACAATATCTTAGCATTTTACTCTGTTGTTGCTCAGTTTGTACAAGGGAAAATGTAAAACCACAGCTGAATAGTAATAAGGCAGACGACTTATGTATGTAAGTGTATTCTTCTCCCTGCATATTCAACAGTTTCTGTCATTGTGTTGTTGCTTTGTATGAGGAGATGACCACAAACGAGATACTTTTGTAGTTGGTTTAAAAGCTTTCAATTTAGTATATGTAGATACTAAACAATTGGTAAATTATCAAAGGTTGCTTTTTCAAGAATCACCTTCAAAGAAATTAATTTTGAAATAATGCTAAGAATTGATCTGAGTCTTGGCACTGAGGCCTTAGATAAAACTTGCCTACTTTCTGTGCCTTGTAACTTGGTTACGCAGCTACACATATGGAGACATTTTTGTAAATTGCACTATAAAAATACACTTCATGTTGGATTCTTAGTGAAATGGTTAATTTATGCTATTTTGTCACTGCTGAGATAAAACTTCCAGAGCTGTAAGGGATTAATATAGTCAAGGGTACACAGTGAACGTGGGTAAGCCACAGCTCACTCTTTCCAAAACTCTAGTCAAGGTCTGCTTGTGCTAGGATGCTTCAGGAAGACTCTAAAAATTGACAGGTTAAAGACATATGTGGTAATAAGGCAGGACTGAGGTATGTACCTGAAATAAAACTTGGGATTCTAGAACCTAATAAACATCTCCATAAGGAATGGTAGTACATCTTCAGGGAACTTCAGAAGTTGCCAGAATTACATTGCATCCTTGATGTAAAAGAAAATACAGATCAAATGAAACTATTAAATCCTAAATACAAAAGCTAGTTCAGAGTGCAGTACAACTCTGTAAATTCATAGCTCTGAGAGAAACTAAGTCTTAGACGTCTCCATTGAAGTGCTTCTTGGGCATTGTTTGAGAGAGCAGAGCATAATTTGACCAGTCTGATGAATAAGAATTGCTGTTAATTTTGGTTGGAGATACATAAACATTCACTCTTTTTGTCCTGGAAGAGTTGAGCCATTGCTAGCAATGGCAATATTTGAAGAATCATTTTTTATGTAGTATGGTTCAGGAATCTTGACTGAACCTTGGGAGCTGTTCTCTCAATAGTTTCCTCCTTGCCAGCATTAATCCTCTACTCTGCAATCTGTTTGTTAGTTTGTGAGTTGGTCTTCATGAAGTTCATGTGACTGAAATTCTGGTATCCAGTGATACATGCAGAATAATGTTTCACGTACTGGGACTCACTTTTAGAAGCCATGAGAAAGTCTTACTATTACTTTACAGCAGGTTGGGTTAAAGAAAGTTCTGGACTTTCAGAATAGGAAAAAGCATGTTTTTGATAGCCCATCCGATCAAGCTGCACCTTCATTCATTCTTAGAGACGTTTTTCTTATGTTTTCTTTTTTTTTTTTTTTTTTGAGCAGTTTGCATAGTAAGTTAGTCGTTCACTTCTGTGTAACTTTCTAATACACCTAAGTGAAGGAAATAGTGGCATTTAGGGCATTGACTTACATTGACTTAAATGGTTTCAGTGGCTTTTACTGGTAGCGATGGGACTACTGAAGGATAACCTGTATTCCCACGAGTATTCTTCTCTTTCATACCACTTTATTGAGCTGTCAGTCTTGAGACCAGTGACCAAAGCTTGTTCATAACGTCTGAATCCAGAGTTAGATTCTTGAGTGCTATCCTTTCCCACTCGTAGCGAAAAGTACTGAGTTAAGGTACCAGCTTTACAGATTTATTTAAACTTTCTCTCTACCTATGGTTCCTGTTGTGTTGCATGGTACTACTGGCTTCTATCTGCTGGCTTTAGGATGTTTGAAAAAGGAAATTTTCATGAAATCTGTAATGTTCCTCTTTGAAATTGTTTGCTGTCGTCCTTTCTTACAAAGAGTGGGAGTCCCAGATAAAAATAAATAAATGTCATCCCAGATGCTTCAAGTGTAAGTGGACTGTACTTTGTTGCAGCTCTGACTCACTTGCAATCTCTTCTTTTCCCTTCCTTTCTCTACACTTGCTGCATGCTGCATGCCACTCAGAGTGAGGATGAAGAAACGGATTACGATATGAATGACTCAGATTAAGTGTAAATGTCATGGTGAGCACTAGCTGCCCTAGGATTTTACCCAGATGCTTTTCTGCCCCATCCAATTCCTACCCCCACTAGTGCTGTCCTTTGGCTAGTCCTGGTGGTGTGTGTGTTTGTGATAATAGTTGTGGCACGGTTAGCAAAGGTCGAATTCCTGTTCCAGATACTGCTTCTCTGACAGAATAATTAGTGTTGCTGTTACAAACTGTTTCGTGATTGATTCCTTTAAAGCTTTGCTGAGAAGAAAAATTCTTCATGTAGATTCTAGGGTCAGAATTGCTTTTCATTTTTATTTTCTGTGCACCAGCTTTTCTGTCAATTTTTTTTTTTTAACATACAGGTATCTTGATACAAACTTCCAGGATACATTTTCAGTAAATGTCTGATTTGGCAATAAATTAGCAAACTTGACTGACGTGCAATATAGTCAAAAGACGCTCTTATCTGATAATTTTGAAACAATTGATTTTTTAAATCAAGACCTGGCAAAAAATAGTAAATGGTGTGATCTCAGTTATATTTATCACAGGAAACAGCTCTCTCCAGAGAGGGATTAGGTCCTTTCCACTGTAGTTTGACATCTTATTGAAAATCAAGGTACTTTTAAGTGTCACAACTGGAAGAACACAAAAGTTGCATCAGAAAGAACTATTTTTGCAACTTTTTCCTAATGTGTCTGCAAACACTGCTCATATTTATTCTGCTACCCACTTTCTAGAAAGTAATTTACCATTGAATGTTGAATGATACAGTGGTGCAGGTAGTCACGTGAGCCTGTATAAATTGAAGATATTTACCATTGCATGAGATTGAACTCCAGCTTCTCACCTATACACTGAACTTTTCAGCTATAAAGCAGCTTTATACTTATCTCTGAAGTGTTGCGTCCACATGTCCAAAGAAGAACCTACATTATTTTCTTAACTGATGCTAACAGAAACTACTGCTGAGGTAGAATAAGGTCCTTTGCCAAGTCTTCAGGAATGGCTGCAAGAAATGGATCAAATCTGAAGCTTTATTGAAAAAACTTAACCGGCACTGTGCTGGAATTGAATTCAAGAGTCTTAAGCTGCCTGAGAGTCGAAACACTATTCTGTCTGCAGCAGATTTATTTTGAGTGGGAGGAAACAGTTCTCACGTTCTGCTTCCCTAAGAAGCAATCACATTCTTACCCCTACAGTATGAGAGTTCATTCAGCATTGTTTAGAGTTTATAAGTTAACTTTGGATCTGGTGCACCTGGAGGAAAACCAGAAGAGAAACATGAAAAGAAAGAAAATTCTGAACACAGCAGAGCTGCACCAGGGTCGGGACAGTCCCCACTATCAGTACAGACTGAGTCATGAATGGATTGAAGCAGCGCTGCAGAGGAGGACTTGGGGATACTGGTGGGTGAAAGACCAGATGTGAGCCAGCAGCGCACACTTGGTGCAGCCCAGAAAGCCGATTATCCAGGGCTGCATCAAAAGCAGCATGGCCAGCAGGTCGAGGGAAGTGATTCTCCTCCTCTGCTCTGCTCTGGCAAGACACCACCTGGAGCACTGCGTCCAGCTCTGGGTTCAAGAAAGAGAAGGACCAGTTAGAGGGGGTCTAGAGGAGAGATATGAAAATGGTCTGAGGGCCGGGACACCTCTTCTATGAAGAGAGGTTGAGAGAGTTGGGGTTGTTTGGCCTGGAGAAGAGAAGACCTCAGGGGGGTGTTATTGTGGCCTTCCAGTACTTAAAAGGAACCTATAAGGAAGATGGAGAAAGACTGTTTACCAGGGCCCATAGTGACAGGACAATGTTTGAAACTGAAAGAGGGTAGATTTAGATTGGCTATAATGATGAAATTATTTACTTTGAGGGCAGTGTGACCCTGGAATAGATTGCCCAGAGAGGTTGTGGATGCCCTGTCCCTGGGAGTGTTCAAGATTGTGTTGGGTGGGGCTTTGAGCATCATTTCAAGCGTTTCATCTGGTGAAAGATGTCCCTGCCCATGGTCCCTTCCAACTCAAACCATTTGGTGATTCTGTGATCTAAAGTGTGCAGACAGAGCAGCATTATCAGTTATTATTTAGCCTGTAGAGCATGTTCACAAACAAAAACTTCTTCTGTGCCTGGTTTTGCTCCAGACGTACTTCTCAGTCCTAGCTATTAGCAATTTGGGAAAAGACTGTTTATTGACTTCTGTTAGTATTGAGACTTCTTCTGTTGGCATTTTTGCCCAATAAGCAAGTCAATTTTTCAGGAATAGTATTAAAAGGTATTTAAAGTCTAATTTTCAGAAAAAAAAAAAAAGAGAGGAATTTCAAATTGCAAAACAAACTGGTCATCCTTTCAGTATTTAGTAAGTGCAATTTTGGTAGAATTCCTGATAATTGAAATTCAGTTTATTTTTTGGACAAAGTCACTGTCCATGACTACAAAAGATCCTCTTTCACACAGTTTCTGAACAGAGGTGGATGGAACACCTCTCATGAGAGCTTGCTGATCAGAAATCATTTCCCCTTTAGGGGATTACAGAAGTATCTAGCAAAGCGTGTTGAAATATTGCCTGATAGAATTTTCTGCTTCACACTGGGTTTACTGGCTCAGTAAAGTGTGCAAAGTTCAGCGTCCAGATCTGGCTTAGCTTTATCTTATTGTATGTGTTCCTGAAGCCACAGAAAATAGTTCTAAGTCTATGAATCTTAGAAGTAATTTTTATCTTCTAGGAAAGAATAAACTCAAATGTTTCATTTTAAATTGGAAAGATTCACAAAATGAATAGATCCAGTATTATTTTCTAACTGCACACAGGTGCTTGTTTCAGCCATGTTTTTGTCTCTGTTGGAGATTGTTTCACTTACTGACTACATTTGCTGGGTCAGACTGTTATCCCCTATGTGGACATCTGCTCCAGCACTTTGTTCTCAGCTGTGACCAACAGCAAGTACCAAAGGAGAGGGTTTAAGTATGAAGCATTTATAAAATTATTCCTGATACATTTCCCCACCTTCCAGAAAACCTCAATTTAGGAATTTTGGCTTCAAGCCTGTATTCAAATCATTGTATGAAAGCTACAATGACACTGTGATACCATGAGTAGGTCATCAATGGCACTATCTTCCATAGGTTTGTCTAATCCCTTTTGAATATATTATACTAGCAGTTGCTAAGCAATTTTCAGGGTCTGGCTTTTCCTCACAGAATTCACTTGCGTCTTTCCTACAGTTTCATATTAAATGCTTTTTGCTTAGTACAAATAGTAAATGATCTTCATGAAATAAGCAATATTTGCATTAAGATAAAATAAAATAGTAAAATATATCCTGAAGCATGCAGTAGGCCATGGGAAACATCTTCCTGTATTTTGGAATTTATCAAAATAGATACGGTGGCATCTGGCTTCATAACTTCAAAACAATAATATTGAATTTGAAATTAAAAAGAACTTTGTATGCACAAAGCAAGATCCAGGTACTGCAGGAATTGCAGTGAGCAAGTGATAAAGTGGATTTTTTTTTTATTTAAGTTAACACTGAACTGTTACAAAACTGTCCCTGAGGCACACAAATGATGATGGGTTCTTTATGAACTCCAATCTTTAAAAAGTCCCATGGAGTTGTGCAAAGCAGGTGAGACCCTACTTGACTACAGTCACTGTGAAAGACATATTAGACTCAATGACTGTTAAAGCCTGATAGGTTAAATTATCAACATTTCAATAACATTAAAAAGAAACCAAATACCTAGACTTCTTTTATTTAAAATTGTAGATGAAACTGCTGTGCTGTGTTAAGTGGTTGTCAGCCTTTCCCCTACAAGCACAAAGGTTGAAGTGTTTTTGTGTGCTCACGGATTCTGTGAGTCCTCTGGGATGGAATGCATTACTGAGTACTGGCATCAGGTGTTTGTCTGAATATCAGACTACACTGAAATCATCACAGGGAAATTCTGCATTGAAGACAACTGTGCTATTGTTCAGGGGTTGTGCCTTTGCTTTCTTCCAGCTTTTGAAATTGAGATCCTTTCCCAGAACTAGGAAAACTGTCAAGAAGCAAAAGAAAATGAAGTATCATTAGAAATACTTTTACTTACAGATTAACATTGTTAAGTACTTGTGCTCGGTACATTGGAAGCTTTGCTTAGTGCTTTATTTGGCTGCTGTTGGGATTGGTTGTTCCCTGCAGAACTACCCAGCCCAAGAGCTGACCTCCTTATTGCTGGTTCCCATTCAGTTTAGAGTAGCAACGTCAGAAACGTTGTTGCTTGGGCTGTCAATCCTAAGACTTGAAGCCTTTCATCCCAAGAAGAGCCAAAGAGAATTGAAACAGAAAAGAAAAAAAAAGCAGTCAAATTGGAAGTAGAATAGGTGGTCTTTGTTGTAAGAGGCTGTAGACAAGGATTGCTAATTTTTTCAGGGGTAGGTGTTTTTTTTCCGTTAGACTTCAGTCCCTATGTTTAATATATGCCTTTTAAAGTGAATATTAAACAAACCAACTGCTTTTAGGGGAAAGAAAAAATCCTTTTACTCACTGGAACAAGAATCTCAGTTCCTTGGTTACAGAGGGAGAATCAAATTCCTTAGATAGAATTTTTGAGAAATATATTCCTCCTCATGAAGTCAGAGCCTGCATTTGCCTCTCAGCTGCCTGGCTTGGGCATTTGAAAGGATAATGATGGACAAGGTAATGCATGAAAAGTTCAATGTGCCATGTCCTGTGTCCACACAAACAATTTTCATGTGGACAAGGATGCCTAAAAATAACTTGGGAGACTTTGCATGAGCAAATAATATTAATGTAAAAATATTTTAAAACTGTTGTCAAAGTAGTACTTATTATCATACAGCTGCTCAGTCCAGCTGATAACTGCATGTTGGAACAGCATCGTAAAAATCTGTGAAGAAATATAGTCCGTTGACTTCAGTTCATGCAAAAGACGAAGCCTGAGCATCTATTTCAGACTGTGAATCAGTCTGTTGATTTAAATTTTGCCAGCTTATACTTTTGACCATTGAAAACTTCCTGCATTATCTCACCCAGTGTGCCATTTGTGCACATTTTCAGTTGCTGGTTCATGTTTTCAGTATTAATTTCTGGGACACAATTTGCATCTGAAACTTCAAAGAGTTAAGGATATTTTAGTGGAATGGGAAAAATGAAGATTAAATTCAATTTCTAATAAAGTACCTGAGTTCATTTACCACACAGGACCTAAGTATCTTCAGATCTAGGATGAGGTGAAATGGCTTGCTTTTTACATCTATCAACTCTTAAGCTTTGGTCTTATTACTCATACTCAATTCCTAGCAGTGATTTATATCTTTTTTCTATTTGATAGTAGATACTGTATGTACCAATCTGTCTTTTTTCAGCATTAAAGCACAGGCTTCAGGAATGTCCTTGAGCCAGCTCCCTGACACCTTATCAGTTACTTGAAATAGTCATTATGTTGCTCTTTGACCTCCGTGCTTTAGGAATGACATTGAGCGAATTTTCATTTATAGAATTTTTATTGATCTGTTTCAGATTTTGCAAGAACGAGGTTCCAGGATGTGAAGAAAGTATTGAACGGTGACAATTTTTTCTCTTTTATTCCAAGACGCAGTGAATTGTCACACTGAAGAGGCTCGGCTGCAAAAGAAAAAATCTGATTTAGACAATTTTCTGTTGATCTGGGTTCAACCATTTTTGCCTATAAGCTGGTGACAACCGGCTGAAAGCATTGCAAGATTACATAATGGGAATAGATGGTGTGGGAGTGTGTGTTAAGTTTTGGTTGTAGTGCATGGTTGTACTCTCTTGTGGGCTGACTGACACTGGTCATTTGAAAAGAAATGGCCATGCACTCTTATTTTCCTCTGAGACATGTAGCACTTAATGTCTGGTGCTGGATGACCCAATGTTGATCAGTTCGGAGATGTTTTCCTACTAATCATTGTAAACATTTAAAGGACAATGTAATTGGTGCTACACACACACACAACACACACACACACACAACACACACACACACACACACATTACAGCCCACAAATGCAAATATTTGGGCCTACCTTGTTTCCGAATCAGCGGCAGCCCCAGTTGACTGTGTTATACTGCACATTCCTTACGGCTCTGTGACATACTCTATTGTGTAATAACAGCCTAGGAGATCAACTGAAACTAGCACGTAAAAAGTTACACAACAGACAAAAGGTTTCTTTAAAGGAAGGGTGTATATATTGACTGGATTTATAGCATATTTTAATACCCAAAGGGAAGACTAAACTCAGAGAAAATGCCCTTCATCTGAGTTACTCTTGATGCTCCTTCTGTTAAAACAGTCTCCTCCTGCAAAAGTTATGCTCCGGTCTTAGCCAGATGTTCGGAAGGGGAATCACAATTTACTTAACAACTGAACCATTCTGTTTCTTTTGAGATGTTTGTACTCATATGTGTGTTTGTGCTTTTATAAAATGCCTATAAGCATTGAACTCTGTGGATTATGGTAGAGATTTTTCAAGAGCTGGAGGTTGTACAGAAATACGGCTGGCTACTCCTACATCCCTGTCTCTGTGACTGGGATGAAAATCAACCTTGAGTGTGAACACAAGCTCATCCAATTGAAAAACTTAATTACTTCAGACATTCAGGATACCTGTAATCAATCTCTTTCTATACTGTTTCAACTATGCAGTTAAAGAACACTGTTTGAAAACATCTGGTGCGGTTTTATTAGTTTGTCCTTGATGATGGCTAATGCACAAGACTGGAGCTTTTTAATACACTATGTTTTGAGCAAAATCTTTAGCACATCTTTAAAACACTTAATGCAATTGATGGTATAAAACTCGGCTTCATTGACTTATGAAAGCAGTGGAAGGGAGTTTCAAAAATCTACAAGATTGTTTTGAATTCTAAGGACATTACAGTTTTCATTCTCAGTAACTTCAGAATTTATGCATATACTCTAGGTAATCCTTTACACAAAAGCCTGATTTTTCAAATACCCAGGGTCTACTCTTTTATTTTATTTTATTTTTTTTTAAAGGACTTATTATACATTGATAAAAGTTTGGCAGAAACAATTTTTAAAAACCATTTCTACTGAGCAGGTTAAGCAATGGGCTACATGTTTTGTCCATGCGTCTAATGCTTGAAAGGGTTTGTAATGCATTTTGCGACTTGGATGTGGTCTGCACAGGAAGCTGCTGGCCCCTCCACAACAACACACAAAATGTTTGTCTTTTTTTAAGATGCTAAAACTTAATTGAATTTACTAAAAATGTAATTGTGTAGGGGGAAATGTTTATACTTTTATACTTTTTTAGGCACCCATATTTTATCAGCTTAAATTTAGCACCCAAATTTCCCCTAAATAGTAACAGATTATCTTGTGTATCTGAAAATAAGCCTAACAGTTGTCTGTGTTAACTGCATATTAAAACATTTCCTCTGCTGCAGTAGTCACTGTGTTTCTAAACAGTATGACTCCACCGAATTCTCTGAGCTCCCCTGGCTCATGGAATTGCAGACAACCATGTTTCTTGTTGTTTTCTTGATGTGCTCTACAGAGTAATTCGGCATTGGCCTAAGTGGACTTTAATGCCTAAAATATCTATTTTACAATGATCCTTCTGAATCAGCATTTCTGTTGTCTCTCTTATTTAATCCAAAAAAGAATATTTTAAGTTAAATTTTCGAGAATGACAGCAGCAACGCATGAGTAACAAACTGAGCAAACTGAACAAATTTAGAATATGTAAAAAGAGTGGATTTTTGAAGTATGTTTTTTCACTGGAGTATTTTCAGTTTAAAAACATGCTTTTCTGGTGAGATTACCTGCAATCTAGTTTACATTTTATCCCTGTTGTAGCAAATTTGGGAAAATGAGTGGTTAATCATTTTGCACTTTGTTTCCAATACCTCACAAAGATTTTAAGAAAGAAAAGAAAAAAGAAAACTTTATTAGGCAGGTACCTTGTAAATTATTTCAAATATGCTGTTGTTTGAGACCACCTAAACTAACTACTTTCCTGTTCTTGCGAATGTCGTTATTGCTTTAATTTTTGTGAATGTGTGAGGCTTTCAGAGAGATGGAAGTGCTACCATATGCCTTTTTCAAGGCATTAGGAATAATCCCTAAATAAGTTTGCTTTCTTTTTATTTGACTCTTGTAATTTCAAATAAAGTTAGCTATAGTAACAAGGTAATTGCATTAGAGTCCAATCTACATCAACAGGTTTTGCAAACATTGCTTCGTCTGTTAAGATCTTACAGGATGAGGTAATGTATCCATGTAGTTTAAACTGGAGTCCGTTGCCTGTTTCTTTTCTGTCATTTGGAGAGTTTTTCCCTCAGGAAAACCACCTGTGACGGTGTAAAGCTGATGGCTTCACACAGGGGCTGTAGTTAAAAAGCTCTAATGCAGAAGCATTTGACATGAACTCTGGATTTACACAATTTCTCTGTTCTTAAATCAAACCAGTATTCCAGGTTAGAATTTAGGATCCTGAGCACAAAGAGATCATAGCAGAAGGCAATAAAGCAGGAAGGGAGAGATACCAAAACATAACAGTTAATCAAGGTGACCTCTCATAAAGATGTAAATTCTGTGAAAGATTTAACTTTCTCCCCTTTTGCTATATGAATATTCAGTGAAGTTGTTTGTTGTGTTGTCCATGGAACAGGAGGTTACTTCAGCAGATTAGTGGATTTTCAGTGAAATTCTTTAAAGGCTTTTATATGAAAAAGTTCTTGCAAAACTTGTTGAAAAACTGAGTTCAAATTTACCATAGCAATTTCTTGCCTTGAGTTAGGAAACAGCATAGTGTTGGCCTTAAGTTTTGTGAGAGCCTAATTTTCAGTATTGGAGATGGAATTTTTATATTAAATGCTTTTGACTTCTTCAAGCAGCAATTAAATCAGAGTTTATCTGCAATGAACAAGTCATTCTGAGGCTTCCAAGATGTCACTTGGTCCATAATAATTGTCCAGAAGTATAGTCTGAATCAGCAGCTCCCACAGTAAATAGATGTGGGTTGTTTTTTCAGGGTTTTTTTTAGCAAAAGACAAAAGGGTACCTGGAATTTTCTCCCACTAACTGTGGGGTTTCTATGGATTATGGCTAATTGCAGTTTGTTATCCCACAGTAATTTGTGTGTCAAAGGCCTGATTGTATTTAGAAGCTTATATTGATTCTCTACTAAACTGTCAGTCTTCAGAATCATATACTCAGAATATTTGGAAAATGTGCTGTGTTTTTTGCAAACTCAGCTGGTTTCTTGTAATGATAAAAGTTCCTTTCATCTTTCATTGTAGCATTAGTAAAAGATATTTCTTAAGAACTTGAGCTCGATTTATCCATCCAACTTTTTTGTCTTCAGATTTTCTTTAGCTGTGTAGCTCCATTTCTAACAATGTGAATGCACAGTTGGGGTTGATTAGAAACAGGAGTATCCCCCGAAGATACCCAAATTGAATCAGTCTCCTCTTTCTCTGAGGGAGGGTTTGTTTGGTTTTTTTTTTGAGGAGAAAAATGAAAACTTCTAGCAGATCAAACGAAAGAAAACTTGATTGCAGGCGTGCTTAGGGAACAGGTCTGTTGAGTAGGATGATGGTGCTTTCAGAAAACGGCTTCTCAGAACAGAACACTGTCTTCTGTGAATGTCTGCTGAGGTTGTTGAGAGTTATCAGTCTCTTTTTTGAGCAGTAGAGAGCTACCACCAGCAAATTAACACACATTAATTACAAATTACTATTTTAATATTCCAAAATACGAGTTTGGAATGCAAAAATGCAATAGTATCTGATTGAATGAAATGACCTAGAAACTGAATTATGTTTATTGTCCAGTTGCTCAGGTATACTGGAATGCATTCCTTGAGAAGTACTGAGGGAAAAGTGAAGTATTGGGATTTTCATGGAGATCAAAGTCAAGTGAAGGAGAGTCTGGAGGTGAAGCCTGGGATTTTTTCACTTGAGATGTGATAAAACCAGAAAGCGTCATTCTCCTATTTTATTCTCTCTCACCACATCAAAAGCATCTTTCAAGTTTTTCAAATTAACTTCTTCAATCAGCTCTGAAGGGTGGGGCCCTTGAAAAGAGATGGGATTTTGTTATGCCTTTAACAGTACCTGTTAGCTCGGGACAGTAGAATTAAAACTCCCAGTGGTCATGGGAGAATTGTCTTTTCTAACACAACAATTTTGAAATATATATGGCCTGAGGATGCTGCCTGTTACTTCAATCCAGTTTAGACTGCAGTTATCTCCAGCTTTAAGGACAATCTCAGGATCTTACCTGAGTTTGTGTGTACAATTATGGACTCTTAAAATAGTATAAATATTCAGTTTGGAAAAAAAAAAAAAAAAATATGTGGAAGGCTCTCTGAACTCGGTGTCATAGAACTTTTCTTTTTTTTTGGCTCACAACAATCAGGAGCTGTCTTTAAAGGCTTCTTACTGAACTCTGAGGCTTTAAAGGGCTAAATAGATTTTATTGTTCAGTTTGCCTAAATGAGTGTCAGATAGAAGGAACTCTTTCCATTTTCAGTGCAGAAATGCTAAGGGCTAAAATCCTTTCCAGGGCTAATTTGAAGTTCTGGAGACATATAACATTTGAAAAGCAGCTATTCTGTTTTTCTTTCAACTCCGGACTCTAAAATAACTTTTACAAATGGCTGAACCAATTGCAGATATAAGTGTTCATATACGGCTTGCAATTTCAGTATCCAGCTTGGTAAGGAATACACTAGAGAAGACAGTACACTTGCCCACCACTGTACTATTGCCTGTGTTGGAATCTAGTTTTATGAACAGCATTGGCAATAGAGAGACTTCAAGGAAAATTCTGCCCCAGGAAATTGTCGTGAATATTTCATTGCAACTTAAGCTGTCCATTACTTTAGCGAGGTCAACCAAGGCATAAACTTCTCAAAAGTTCAGCGAACAGATACTGCCGCAAACGTAGCTTTCTGGGCCCATCAAAGGGTTCTCTTTATGATGATGTGTGTTAATAGCTACTAAAATGAGAGAAACTTTTTAGAAAATTGGTTTGCTGCTTTGGGGGTGGGTGGAAGGGGAGGAGGTTCTGTGACAGTGCTCTCCTTGCCTTAGAAAGCTGAGCCTAAATTTTGACCTGACTTAACACCTTTTGAGATTTCCAGGCCTGGTCATCTGAAATGTAAGAGTTAATGTATTTATGTACATGATTCTTGCTCCTTTTGAAGATTTTCCCAAAGCTTATGCACAACTTCACTCAAACTTAACTTGGCTCGCGTGTACTTGCTCAAATGAAGCAAGTGCCCAGGCACTGTAAGAGAAGTGTTGCCAACCTGTTTACCTGGAACTGAAACAAGATCACCAAACTGAAGGAGGATCAAATGGCAAATATTTCCACCTGCATCTGTCCTGAGCCTCATCTCAGCCTGGCTCTGAAAAATCTATTTCCTATGGACTCTCTAGGTCCACCTACCCAGTGCAACACATGTTCTTTTTTTTTTTTTTTCCCTCCCAAATCATTGGTCTTAAAATTAGTTGTGCATCAGCTGTTTGTGTTAATATCCAAGTGGCCATACTTGCAACATGTTATTTCCTGGATAGTGGATTAGCAATAACACTTTATTTTGTGCCAATTCATTATCTCTGAAGTGTTCTTACTGCAGCAAAGTTTGAGTTTTGATCTGGTTTTAATGCTTTTGCATTAGCCAAAACTCTTAGCACAGACATAGACAAGAAACTGAATCCATGGAGTTTCCCTGGATAAAAATCTGCTAGGGCTTCCCAAATAATTTGAAGATGGTTAGAGTTAACCATCGTTTTTAAAACAAACATACAATTAAAATGTGTGTGGGTATTTTTTTAACCTCCTTTTCATAACACTAGCGTATTGTAAACTGCATGAAATAAACCTGTTTTTTCCCTTTTGAAGTCTGATGTCTTAAATCTTTCTTCTTGAAACCCATTGATGTTGACACTAACAGTGTAATATAACTGGTATTCCTAGTTTAGCACTTCAGATATAAGATGTAGTTGTGTTTTCTTGCAGGGATCCAAAGCAGAAATATTCTTTCCTTTGCAAAGGAGACATATCCTTTTCTGCTGTTCCAAAGACTTCATCACAAAAAAAAAGTCGTTTATTCAGACATATATCTGCTGGGAAATGCATTTTCCTTTGCATTTACTATGACTGTTGCTGATCATTATAATAGGAATTAGTCCCCTCTGGTATGGATATATAATCACACAAAAAAACACGTACTGAGTTTTAACTGATCACTTTGCATACATTTTCTTTCACACAACTCACAAATCACCCTGCCAAACATCAGATTTATTTTAGAATCCAGTACTTTGCTTCTTTTGTCTGAAAAATTAGGCGAACTGAAATTGACACTTTGTAATAGGACCAGCATATAGTATAGGAAATGTAACTAAGAAGCCACATAGTACATTGGCTCAAAAGTTTTAAAGATATAAATGTCTGAAGGAAATAAATTACTTAGGACCAAGTACAGATAGCCGGAATTATTCAGGCAGTTTGACAGCTGTGCCCTCTGTAAGTACAGAAAAGTTCCTAATTCAGTGTTAGTACTGAGAAGACCACTGGACTGCTCTGATTTTCCAAACTGCTAGTGAGAATTAAGTATGAGAAGCTAAGACCTGTGAGTTCAAAAATCTCAGAGGCTGTACAGTTACATATGAGCTGAATTTCATCTTAGCAGTTTAATCAGTTTTAAATGCAAAGCACATTCTAATCTTCCCTTATATATTCAGCAACTTCAGTAAAATGGTGTCATTTTACTAAACTGATTTCCTGCATTTAAATTGCATTTGAATTTTACTAAAATAAGCCTCAAGTACAGACATTGCTCTAGTAGAAATGACCTAATCAATGTGTGCACCTCTGTTTTTATCAGACTGTCTTACTAATAAGTATTTGCACTTTACAGTCAACCAGCACTACTTTCAATCCAAATTCCTACTCGATGTATCTGCAACTCCAAATGTCTTCACTGGTTAGTAAAAGTGAGAGCATGAATGGGACAACTGTGTATGTACCCTGAATCAAAAACCAGTTAATAAAGGGGACATAAACGAGTAAGTCATTAATATCCTGTTTGGATCTTCGATAACACTTAGAGTTCGTTTGGAGCTGTCTTTCCTCTCAGTGGGAAGTTCCACTTCAGAAAGATGAAAATGACGCTGTAAATTCATCTTTCAGTGAGCTGAAGTCTTGCCTCGCCACCATAAACACATCCTCTGTATTTATGTGACGTCTAAGATGGCAAACTACACAATTTCATAAGATGAATCCTGTGAGTGGTGTGTTAACAGCGTCCCCTAACCCCACTGCTTTTGGTAAAGTCACTGGAATCACTGAGAAAGGTACACAGGGGAGAACATGTTTGTCCTGGTTCTACTGTGGGCATTTGCTACTGATGAAAGATTTCTTAGCTGGAGTCATCTTTAGTCCGATTTGGCGCAACCACTACTGCACTTCAACAGCCCTGCTGAGAGCATCTACACCAAATTAGTGCAAAGTGATCATTATTTGTTGAAATAGTTAATTCTAGAGTTCCCTGGAAGAGAAAGCATTTTGAACTTTAATACTACATGGAAGGTAGTTCAAGAAACATCAACAAACACAGACCAGGGCAAGGCACAGCTCAACAGAGGTTTCGGGACTGTTGTTTCTTGATGTTCTTGGCTCATTAAAATGAGAAAAGTAAGTGGAAGATGAAAACAGAATGTGATTCGTACCTTATATGCCCTGTATGCTTTCTACAACTCCCTGAAGGGAGGGTGTAGCAAGGGGAGGTCGGTCTCTTCTCCCAAGTCACAGGCGACAGGACAAAAGGAAATGGCCTCAAGTTGTGCCAGGGGAGGTTTAGGATGGATATTTGGACAAATTTCTTCACCAAAAGGGATGTCAAGCATTGGAAGAGGCTGCCCAGGGAAGCAGTGGAGTCCCCATCCCTGAGGTATTTGAAGGACGGGTAGACGTGGCGCTGAGGGACGTGGCTCTGTGGTGGCTGTGGCAGCGCTAGGTTGATGGCTGGAGTCCATGATCTTAACGGTCCCTTCCAACCACAACAATCCTATGATTCGGTGCCACTAAAAATGCATTCTTAGAAACCAAAACCAACA
>JAHREE010000169.1:7082793-7098228 GCA_033628505.1 Tringa tobata | reverse complement strand
GCCCTCCCTGCCCCCACGAGTACTTGCCCTGCAGCCGGCGGGCGGGCAGCGGGGTGCCCTGCGCAGGCCTCGGACGTTCGCCCCGGCCCCGTCGCAGGGCCGGCGAGGCCGGCGGCCTTCAGCGGAGACAGGCGGTGCTCGGCCCTGCCGCGGCTGCTCCGGGCCGGCTTCCTCGGCCGGTCGGGCACCGAGACCCATTGCCGCGCGGCTCCTTTTGTTGTTCTCCTTGCGGCTCCGGTAGCCGTTCGGCTGGTACCGCCTCTTCTACCTTTTTCAGGCCGCAGGCAGGAGGAGACTTTCCATTCCAGTCTAGAGTTAGTGCGCTTTGATTAAACCTCAGCCCTTGGCTTTCTCCACCTTCTGAAAAGTAAAGTTTGTATAGTCTTGGGGCAGGCTACTCCGGCTGATAATTTCTTCCTGTGTCAGTATTTAACTTACAAAGTAAAAGCGTGAGGCTAGCAGTCTTGCTTTTTGTTGGTTTGTTGTTTTTTTTTTTTGGTCTCTTGCTGTTTGGAATTAATAAGAGCTATTGAAAGCTCTTGAGACTTCAAGAGCATTGCTGTTGATGAGACTTGTCATGGGTCAGAATTGTGGGTGTGATTGCTGTTTCCGTGGCACAGGAGCGCTTCTTTGCAAGACTTGCCTGTTTGGAAGTAGGTTCCCTCCTCTCCCCCATCAGAGGGTAGAGATGGGTAAGATGTTCTGGAATGGAACACAAAGTGCGCACCAATGATGAGTGTGTTGGTTTTGTTTTGTCCTTTTTCCCCAAAGTTAGTAGTAGTAACAGCAGCAGAGGCACGATACTAAGTAAATTTCGAAATTTCTGTTAATTTTCTAATGAGTTGATAGCAGTAAAAGGGACATTGCTACCTCTTAATGCTGGGGTGTGTTTGGGGGGATTAAAACCAAACAAGACATGAGGATTGGTCTCTGGCTTATGTGGCCCCTGCAAGGTAGGATTAATACCCTTCCCTGGGTGCAAAAGTTTGTGTTCTTTCTAGTGATGTAGTGCATCTTTTGGAATTTGATTCTGTTTAATAGCAGTAAATTTCTCAGGTGAAGAAAACAAATTAGATGGGATATTAAAAAAAATATCAAAATCCGAAGAACTGAGGAGTTTGAGGTGGATTTGGTAGTTGGATGTTTGTGGGGGTTTGGTTTTGTGTTGTTTTTTAATTTTCACTGTAGCAGGTTAATAGAGATGTCTTGCATTTGTGAGGTATTTCAAAAACTTACAAGAGCTAAACTTAACATACAGATATTATTCCAAAGGAGAGAGAGGGAACCCCTCCAACAACAAACGAACCATGCACATAAATTACTGAAGAAGATACAGTAGCAGTAGCAGTGAAAAATCATATCTTCAGGTTTAATACCCACTTAATATCTCACTCCTTCATGCCACCTCATAATTTCTGAGACCAGAATGTACGCTGAGATGAACAATCTCTGTTTGTCCTATTTTAAGCTCCAGCAGAACTAAAGTTAAAATGTTTTAACTGAAGAGCTGCTGGAGAGTTATATTAGCGATTTGTTAATAGATGGATTTGCTTTTGAGGGGGCGCTTACCTAGCGGGATCTTAATTTTTGAAGTGTGCTTTCAGTCGTCTTTGTAATATCTACTTGTTAGTAGCTGGTGATGAATTTTTAGATGCTTGTCTGCCCTTGTCAGGGCAGAAGCCTATGGAGACGTGAAGCATATGGTCTCCTATACACTGAAATTTGGATATAGTCTATCAGTGTTTAACCAAGGCAAATGCTTCAAGATTTAAAAAGGTATTTATAGGCGATAAGAAAATCTTCCATTTACTAGGCACAGCATAGCACATAACCAATTGCAAAAGCAAGCAGGATATTGAGCCTGAAAACTTTGCTTTTTTTCTGTTGAAAAGTTGCTTGATTGGTAATGGTCTGTAGGTCATCCATGGTTTATGTGCCCTCTGAGAAGCTGGCATTTTCCTTGAGGTGCATATAATTAATTGGCTGTTAGCCACAGGAAATATAATTCAGGTATTTGAAAGCACCCTATAATACTTTTCTTGGCTGAGGTAGCTGAGTTACTAAACTATCTTAAGAATATTTGAACAGTTTATAAGCACAAATAATTTTCTCAAATTATTATGGGAAGGTTAGTATTATTACAGTGGACCACCAGGCTAAGAGCACAACTGAAATTCTGCTGTATATTTAGTAGTTCATTTTCATGCAAGGGCATGGGCTCACATTATTTAATGGGCCCATTAATATGGGCTCAAAATATTTAATATGACTCCATTTATAATTTGGTTAAGGGGGAGGTTTTTGTTCTGATGGTATCTTTTCAGGGGCTCCATATCTCCTGCGTGTGAACAGACTAAAATCTGAAGTGGTAGGTACAGTTTGTGTTGACTAAGTCCTGCAAGTCTTTTGATATAACCAAGATGCAGATGCATGCGTGGGGAATAGTAGAGGAATATTGGACTGAATATAGGATTTTTCTTTGTGTGTGGTCACTGAATGTTAACGGTCCCTTTTAAAAAGCTTTATCTGACATTAATTTAGTTGCTAGTTTAGAGTTGATATTATGGATTATGGCCACCTATCCAAAACTGACTTTGAAAAAAGCTAGAAGGAGGGATTTGAAACATCAGCTGTCCTAGGAACTGCATAAAAATCTTAATCTGGTTCTTTTAAAGACTTTTAGTTAAGGTGTCTGCATTGCTAAGCCACTTCTGATGATGTGTAAATATTTAAACTGGAAGCGTGCTGTCTTCTAATCTTTATAGGGTATAGCAGATGAACATATCTAGAAAACTTTCATGGAATAGGTCAGTGCCTGGTAAATCTTTTCTTTAAAGGGTATAGCAGGAATGTGTGATATTTTAAAATGTGAATCTTTGCAAGCTACAATTCCTATGGTTATAGTGGTATACTCTTACAAGTAATCTACATGTTAATAGAACATGAATTTTGCACAATTCTTAACCACTGCTTAAATGTTTAATAGAGTGCTAATTCTCCTTTAATTAATTCTGTGAGCTTGTTTAGTGGAAGAATTCTGGTCTCCTGGCTGTCGTAAAGGCTTGTTAGCTATGTGTGGAGTTGAGAACAAATTGGCCTGAGTTCTCCAACTGCCAAGTACCAGCTCTTACTTAAAACGGGTAGAAGTGCAGTAGGGAGGAGGATTGAAAACCTCCACTGGAGTTTGTTTTGACCATGTGGCTAATGAAACCCTGAGTTTAGATGCAGTTTGACAATGAAAAATAGACTCTCACTTTGACTACTCTTCTGGCTGAATGGAGAATCCTCACTTGAATGTGAAAGCAGCACACTGTAACCATCATGTCTAGAACTGTCCTTGTGTCGTGTGCAGTGGTGACCTGTGCTCTATGTGTTTCTTCTGCACTCAGTCGCTGCCCTTGGCTGTTACTAAGGCAGTGAAAGTGTAGAAAAATTGTTCACTTTATATTGCCTTGTGGAATGAGTGGGACACTGGCTCTTCCTTTGCCCAATTCGATACTGCTGTCTGTTCCTGCTGGTATGGTGGCATCACTGCAAAACTGAGGTCATTTTGTTAAGTTCTATGCCCGTAGGAAGTCTGAGCCCTCTTCCCATTACTAATAGTGTTTCTGTTAAGCTGCTGTCAAAGTCGTTTCAAAACATGACATGGGGATAGTATTTTGTAGGTCAAGTCCGGTAACTAAGAGGTTGTTGACATAGGGAAACGATGATATTCCTGATGTTAACTTCTGCAGGGTGTGCAAAAATGCGTGTCTTGGCTATAGTAGTGAAAATCAGGCCAAAATATTTCCTGAGTGAGTAGGGCTTATAAACAGATAATATAAAGTGTTGTTTGCACTATAAGTAAAATTTCATACTAAAAGCAACTTTTTTTTTTTTAGAGGGACTCTGAATATGTCTGGCATAGCTCTTAGCAGGCTTGCACAGGAGAGAAAAGCCTGGAGAAAAGATCATCCATTTGTAAGTATGAGAACTGTCAAATTTCTAACTTTGCGGTTATTCTGGTGGTGTGATGATTTTTCTTTACCCTGATGTGATTTATTTTTTTTTAATAATTTTTTTTTTCAAATAAAAAAGCTACTTAAAACTATGTAGTTCAAAAAGAAATAACTGTGTAAAGATAAAATAAGTAGTGAAATATTCTAAGTGCGTCTTCTGAAATCCTCACCCTTTGGCTTTTTGACTTAATTCAGGGATTTGTAGCAGTACCTACAAAAAATCCAGATGGCACAATGAATCTAATGAACTGGGAGTGTGCTATTCCAGGAAAGAAAGGGGTAAGACTTATTGTTGTCCTAACTTCTCACTTACGGTGTTAACATAACGTATGTGTGGTGTAATGTAAGCCTGCTCGTGCATTACACTGACAACTGAGACTATAACTTACATGTAGTTTAACAGAAGTGCTTGGTGGCTGCTGCTGCTTTAGAATCCAGGTGAAGTGGGCCAAGAATGATATTGGACAAAATATACCATGAGCCTGTTTAACTGTTGGCACTGACCACTTTAAGAGTAGAAGTTTTCAGAGGAGTGTGTAAGAACCCTGCATTGAGCAAACTTGAGGTTGTCTTCTGCTTCATGCCAGGGTTTATTGTGACTTCTCTATTTACTAAAATGTGGTTTAAGCCCTATATCTTTAAAATTAATACTGCTGAAATATTGCCTCTTCTTGTTAAGTGCAGGTACCTTTCTGGTCCACAAAATAGTGAGACCTTTCAGTTCTAGAGAAGGGCTGTAGCACTGTTTTTAGGTTTTTGGATTTCATGGAAAATAATTCTGCATTATCAATATGGAATCCCATTGTTGTCCGTTTTACAGAATTTTCTCGTTTTGTGTTAGGGAAAGAAGAATAGAACTGTCTAACATTGTTCCTTCTTATCTGATTTCACTTGTGCTTCTGTGGCCCTTTTCTTAAAATAACAAGAGAAAGAAAAAAGTCTGTAGAAACAAGAATTGTTTATTTTTCTCAACTTGATCTGGTTCTAGGGGATAGGACAAATGCAAACTTCCAAGTGGAAATAATCATTAATGCATTAAACTTTTGTATACTGCCATTATAATATCTCTATCTGAGCAGAATCTTGTTTCTACTTTTCAAGAGCTTACTTAGCATGTAGAGATTATTCTTGAATTAATTTGATGCAGTTTCTTCTGAGATAGTACTAATAATTGCCTCTTGGTTTTCATTCTTTTGGGTATTTAGTGTTTTGCATTGGATGTGGGAATGACTTTGGATGTTGCTTTGCCTGTTCTGCTGCCTCTTGCCAACTTGATGAAGTAGATTGAATATCTCATTTCTTAGATTCTGAGAAGACACAAATTGTGTAGGCAAAACCTACGGATTCTGTACTAGTGCCTCAGTTTAATGCTGAACATGGCATTGCTGTTATGGCTATAACTCAGCTCGATACTTAACTAGTTGTTCTGCACAGGGCTTTTACTCAAGTAAAAATGCTGTCTCTTTAACTAGAAGCAGCATGTCTTGCTCATCCCTACCAGACCAACCAGTTGCTCTCCATTGCCTTTGTGTTTGGAGGCTTGCTGTCCTGCAGCTGCTTCCCCTGAGACAGATCAGTAGTTGAAATGGCCCCATCCTCATTGCATGTGTGTCATTAAAAACTCTAGAAGTACTCTGCTCTTCTAAGTACTATGAAAATTTTACTTGTGTATGGAGTTATTGGTGATGGTCCCAGTGGATGACTCAGCAACACTTACTAGCTGTAATGAAGTGGAAAAGTGGGGTTTTCTCTCTTCAACAGGTAGGATAACTTGTCAGTCTAGGCAGTGTGTGATAGTGTAGGACAGTTATTTTCTACTGTGTAGCAGAAGGACATCTTGTGCTTTGCCTAAGAAACGGTTCTTGGTAAGTTTTTTTTTCCACAAGTTTGACTTATCCTTGCAGTAATCTAAGCTCTATTTATTTATAGACACCATGGGAAGGAGGCTTATTTAAACTACGAATGCTTTTCAAGGATGACTACCCTTCTTCACCCCCAAAATGTGAGTAAATAACTAAAAAACCATATGTTTATTAAAACAATGTTCAATTAATCCATGCAGCTCTATGAACTTTTGTTACTTAGAGATTTTATTTTCTAAAGGAAAGTTGCTTTTTTGCTTGTTTCTTTCCACCCACCGCTTTGCATTTAGAAAGTTGTGATGAAATGAGGGAAGGGGGATCACAGATGTGATGGAGTTCCTGCTTTAGGTGCAGGCTGAGCAAGAAGAAAAACAATATTAAGAGCTTTGGAAATCTGTGCAGGTTTTTTGGGGGTGGTAGAGGTATCTTTGGCCAGTTTGTTTTGGTTTTTTTTTCCCACTGATCTAAGCCAACTCTCTGATTTTAGTCTCCGTGCTCCATGCAAATAATTCTCTCTTCTTCCTCAGGTAAATTTGAACCACCATTATTCCACCCAAACGTGTATCCTTCAGGCACAGTGTGTCTCTCCATCTTAGAGGAGGATAAGGACTGGAGGCCAGCAATCACAATTAAACAGGTCATTAATTGTACTTAGACATATTCTTAGCCCTTTTAATTGCTTGGCTTGCTTATCTAATGTGAATGTAAGATGCTCACTGTTTCTACTGATGGTTTCTAAAGGATTGTCTCTTAGTAGTATCCATGCCTATGTTACTTCTATTCCTTCTTCCACAGATCTTGTTAGGAATACAAGAACTTCTAAATGAACCAAATATTCAAGACCCAGCTCAAGCAGAGGCTTACACAATTTACTGGTAAGTATCTTTGTGTATCAGCTTGAAAGCTGTCATATTGCCTGCAGCTGTTTGTTATTTATCCTATAACATGCAAATGTTTTTAGGAACGATCAGAGGAATTTTCTTGCCTTCGCGGATGTATTTTGTTGAGATGCCTTGTTTTGTGCTAAACTTAAAACAGTAACTTCATGGTTAATGGGCTAGTGGATCTTTTAATAGCATCACAACAGCCATAAACTGTAAAGACTGCTTCAGTTAGACCATGATTCTCATCCTGGTTCTAGCCCAACACAGAATTCTTTCCCCTAAAGGCTAATTAAATGGTAATGATGAGGAATAATATCTGGAGACCGCTGATAGAGGAGACTGAATTAGATGGCAAGTCCTATTCATCAGTGTAGGAGTAACTTCTGTCCGGTAGTGGGTACCTATAAGCACTTGTGTCTGAGGAATAAAGAAGAGCTACTGTAGGAAATACGTGGCATTTTGTGAAAATTAGATCTTCCAAAAGACTAGGTTAAAAAGTACAGAAAGCTTGTAGCTTTGGCAGAATGAAGTTTGCATTGGTTAGGAAATTTTAATTTCACAAAATTAATTGTGAGCTAAAAGTAGTCTTTTTTTTAGGCTTAATCTTAAAATTTTCCCACCATTAAAAACGGATGGCTGATCTATAAATTGCAGGGGAGCAAAACACTTTAAACAAGTGCTTTTGGCACTGACAGTTGCTGAAATAATGACTAAGATGGAAATGTGGAATTACCATTCTGGACAGAAGAACAAGTCTCTAAGTTTGAAAAATGCTATTTTATGGGACTTCAGATGCAAGCTATGTCAAAAATGTCTAGTACAGGATCTTAGCGAAAAGGAAACCTAGGGATAAGTAGTGTGTCTTGGATTTTAATTAAAGGCTTCACTCTCTTATTTTTTAAGTAGTTACTGAAGACTTGATGGGACTGAGTGCATATGAAAGACAGTAGGGCAGCCACAGTTGTAGGCAGCACCTTAAGAAGCTAGTAATGAGGTCTCCCTTTTTTTTTTTTTAAAGCCACTCTGAGGGAATATGGGGTAGCAAAAATATACTTTTATACATGTATAAATAGCCTGTGTGATTTGGTTTTTTATCACCTTCCATATATGTACAAAAGTCTTTGCTAGTCTTGTTTCTGCTTTATTTAAGTGCTTCTAGAAAAAAAAAATCTGAGGATAAACCATTACATAGTTTTTTGATACTTCAAATGTATATAGTCTCCCACTTAACCTTTTCATGTCTTTTGGATGTGTGCGGTATTTCAGATGGGTTACTGTGTTTCTGCAGTCTGAGCATGTGTTTCTCTCGATACTTTAATGAATAGCTGGTAGAAGCAGCTCAGCAGAGCAGGATTGTGTATGCATCTGTAATTTAGCATAGTTGATAGATACTGAGGAAGGTGCAATATTGTTTAAATAGATGTCTTTTAGTCAAGTTGTTAACTTCAAGAATAAACTTTGTATTGAAAATAAGAATACTTGTTCTCATTCCCAGGATTGCCTTGGTTCTGTCACTCTAACTTCAGCACTTCCCATGTGCTGACCTGCTTCCTCCTCTGCTGCAGGCACTCTTTTGTGTGTGTTCTAAGGGTGTGAGACTTAATAGCTAGGTTGTGTTCACATGTGACAATGCAATATAACTTAAGAATTTTAGTTTGTAAATTTGTTTATAAGAAGAAACTACAGTATTTTCAGTCTGATTCATTGGATGATGTTCATTGGATGTGACAAAAACTGGCTTCGTTTTTTCATCCACCAAAACTGTCAAATTCTGAGGATATAATTTGCTGCTTCTTTCTTTTTTACTGCAGCAAACCTTCATAGCTGAAAGTAAGTTAAGTTTACTGCAAAGCTGTCTGCAAAATCTAGTCACTGTAAACTACCTTTGGCACAAGAGTAATGGTAACAAATTTTTGTTTAGCTCTTGACTGACACTTCTGACAGCTAATACAAAATATGGTGTTGAATGTAAATGGATGCTCTACTAAGCTACTACCATCCCTTGTTGGCCCAAGAATAGAAAACAAAGAAGTTGCCCTTTTATGTGTTGAGTCTGAGGCTTATGACTGGTTATCGTTCCTTGAAGTAGTACTTCCTTATTTAATCGGTCAGTAGCAACTATGCTAGGCTTAGTGAACTGTAGTGTGTTTTTTCAAAATGTTGAGGTAGGTTTTTTTTTCAGCTGAAGATGAGGATGAACAAACCTAACACTGTGAGTAAGGGTCTGCAGAAAGAAAGGCTGAAACTACCATACTATTATCATTTTCTTGTTTCTTAAAGAGCGCATCCGCTCTCTTCCCAAAGCAGTAAAGATGGTACTTTAAATCATATGAAGTGTGAAATCCACCAACTGTTAGTGAACTGCTCTCATCAACCACTTTGTGCTGTTAGGATACTGAAATTTATTGTTAAGGACTTAACATGGGGAGTGAAAACCTATGTTCAGATGAATAAGAATGGTTGCATGTAAGGTACAGCTGGCCTTGAGAAAGGGCAGGCACAAACCTGTTTATAGAGACTGGTATGGTATGAAGTTGAATAGTACAATCATTTGACAACAGATGAAGTTTGGGAATAAGCAGTTAAACAGTACCTTACTTCCCTCCAAAGGAAATTATCAAAGTAATGGTCCAGAAAAGCCTTTGATATATTCTAGTGTTCAGTGAATTCCTATCTAATGGTTTTGCCTTCAGCAATGAGTTAGTTTCATATTGAAGAGAAATAGAAGAACACTAACTCTATAATATGGCCTCTGATTCCTCAAGCTGTAATTATCCTTTCTCTCTCTTTTATTCAGCCAAAACAGAGTGGAATATGAAAAGAGGGTTCGAGCACAAGCCAAGAAGTTTGCACCATCATAAGCATCTGTCATGCAGCATCTTAAAAAGGAAGGGATTGGTTTGGCAAGAACTTGTTTACAAAACTTTTGCAAAATCTAATGTTGCTATGTACAATTAATATCCACTTAGGGGAGGGGGTTGTATGTGTGCCATTTTCCATATTCGCCACTTGTATACAGTTCTAAATTTGCTGAATTGCCCCCAGTTTTTTCATACAGGGTCTCTTCCTTCAGTCTTTTGTATTTTTGATTGTTATGTAAAACTTGCTTTTATTTTAATATTGATGTCAGTATTTCAACTGCTGTAAAATTATAAACTTTTATACTTCTATAAATTCACTAGTATCTCTAGTTACTTTGCTATCTGATGCAGGCATGCTTTAAAATGTTAGAACTATATTTAGCCTCTAGCTGGCTGTATGAAAAAAATCATGCCCTCCACCCCCTTCCCTCCCTGAATTTGTTTTTCTATCTTTCAGAAACTAGGTTGTTATTGCTTAAGAGCCTCTGAGATCCAAAGTCAGCCAGCATCCTTATTCTGCATCACTTCCTTTGTGTTTATATGGCGTTCTGTCTGTGTTGCTGTTTAGAGTAAATAAACTGTTTATATAAAGGGCTTTGTTTCATTTATCTTCATTAAAATAATTAAAAGACTGCCATTTAAATGGCTCTGAACACAATTCAGTGCAAGTCCTGTTTTTAAAGCCTGTGATGCTGCACTGACCTTTTGTTTAGATGTTGCCTTCACTACTTTTCCCTGCCCCCACCCCAACATGAATAGCCCCCTTCTTTGGGCCCAGGGCGGTAATTACAGCTATTCAACTCTGATCAGTTCCTTAAACAGCTTACTAGCGAGAGACCAACTGCTTACTATTTGAAATGGGATCAACATACTGGTGAGACCACTTTACCATAAAATAACACAAGCATTAGACTGATGTGAACAGTACTAGAAGCTCTCCAAGGAATGCACGGGGACCTACAGCAACTGGGGATTTTAAATGGTACTTGTTTATCAGAAATACTTCTGTGCCTTCTTCCATATGTCAATGTATATAGCTTTTAGGAAAAGGACGTGCTCTATGCAAATACAGTTTCCTTCTGTAAAGGAAATCAGTTAAATTATGTAAGTTATTTTCATGTATGTCAAGCTGATATGCCCTCTATTAAACTTTCACTGCTTTTTTAATTGTATTTTTTAATCAAAATCATTCTGCAAAACAAATGAAGTGTGAAAAGCTTTGTTCTATCTGAGCTGTAGCTTCAGTGCTTTTGTTATTAAAAATGGCTACTGCTAGAGACTTAAGTTATTTGAAGTGTGTACAGCTCTGATCCCAGATCTGTTCTGTCTGCTTTTGATTACGATAGCTTTGTAACAGAAAAGCATTCCCCCAAATTAGAGAAGCCAACACCCTTATGCTATTCTCAAACCTTTAAAAATTGATTGTATAGGGTTGCTTCCTTGTCACTATCTAGAAATCCTTGTTAGGTCAGCTGATTTGGGAAAGATTTCATATGCTTGGGGTGGGAAAGTGAGTAACTGAGAATCTTGGGTTAAAGGAAAAGGCTCTCTGTTGAATTCATTTACTTAGGCTTCTTTTTTTTTTTTTTTTAAAGGGAAATGGAGTATTTGTACCACTAACACTGCTGCTGTGACTCCCAGTTCTAGCTCCAGTAGGGCTAGCATTTAATTGCTCTAGTAGAAGAGAGTTAAGAGCTGAAAATCTTGCTGACTTGAAGAACTTGTATATACGAAGGTAACACTACTAATTGTCTTCAATATCACCAGTTCTGCTGAAGGGTTGCTGAAGTTTAGGTTAGTTGGGTGCTGGAAGCTAAAAAGAACATTCTATTTAAATGTATAGAAAACACCTGCTAACAGCTGCACTTAGGCTAGACAGATTGATGGGCATATGGAAAAGTGAACTGAGATACTAGCGCTGGCAAGAGTCTCTGTCTCAAATCTTTGAGGTTCAGACATGTATTTCTGACTTGGTCAAGTGCCACTTCCAGTAACGAGAATGCAGATGGCATTGCTGACCCCATTACCTGGAACTTCATGGTACTGTTCTGAACATAAAGTGCCAAAAGCTTGTATGTTGCTTAGGTCTGTCTATCAGAGTAAGCAAAAAATAGCATGTAAAGCTACTGAAAAGGCACGCTGAGATGTTAAAACAACTCTAGGAAGCATCTTTTCCTTTTAAGCTTAGGTAGGCAATTTACCTTAAACTAGACGAAGTAGTTGAAGTACGTATGGCAGGTTCAGGCCTGCAAAAAATCAGAGGCTCCTTATGTGCCAATAACTTTGTCATGTTTTCCGGTTGAAATATAGCCTAGAAGTTAGAAGGGTTTACTTAAGGTACTATTAGGTGAAAATAATGCCTATAAACCATTTTCCAGGCACATTGATTAGAATACAGGTTTTTTTTTTAACTTGTAAATAAGCTTTAGGCTCTTTACATAATAATTCCATAAGCAATTACCTAAAAATTAAATAATATAAAGCCTTTATGTGCATAAGTAGACCTGTAAGCCCACATCCAGCCTGAGCTCCACCTAAAGGAAGGTGCTAAGCACTGAGTTACAGGTGAACAAGCCACACGCTGTTGACAAGAAAATTTCTTTATATAAGATGTTACAACTCTTTGGGGTTGTTGGGGGGAGGGAGTTATGTACTTGTATGTGGGGGTTTGTGTGCATTTGTTGGGGTTTGGGGTTTGTTTGGTTTTTTTACTTTTCAAGTAGTTGATTGATTGGCTGTTGTTGAATCTTCTGGACTGCTCTCATCACTGCTTTCAGTGGCATCATCTGGAGTGCTCGTGCTGTCCTCCTCAGATTCTTCATCACTTTCTGCTAGTCTGGAAACATTTTTCAGGATTTTAAAACCAAAACAACTCATAATATAAGAAAAGCAGTATTTAACTTGAATTTCATTACCCTGGAGAATTGACTGGTCTGTTGGGATTTGAAAATTCTTTTCCTGAGTCAATGTCAAATGGATCTGGAAAAAGAAGGAAACACATTGATGAAGGTGGCATATCCAATGGTCTGCCTTCATTTTTCATTTCAGATTATTGGCAGGGAGGGGAAGCCATAGGAATTCTGGTTCAGTTTTCTGGTAATTTTACTATAGTAGTTTGGTCAGAAACTAGGGGAGGTGAGAAACAACTGCCAAGTCCTATCCCCTGATTCTACTCTTCGTTCTTTTCTATGCCCTTGCCCTGTGGTCCAAGGGGTTCAGTAGCTCTTTAGGGGCAGTCAGACTGTATACGAAGGTTTCTAAGGCTTTTGGTGAGAAAAGTGGGCCATTCTCAGAATGGTTTAGTTCTTAGAGGGCTATCTAGTGAGTTCACCTCAACTGAGAGGTGAAGCCTGGCTGTCCAGGTTTAGCTCTTGCTGAGTAAGGAAACGGCTAGATTTACTTTGGCTCCCACAGCTGGGGAGAACTGTTACCTCTGAGAACTCAAACAAGGCATGACAGCTTTGGTACCACAGCCCACCCAGAAAATACACGTGATTGGGGGTGGAAGTGTTGTTTATTTGGCATAGTAGTGTTGCCCCTTAAGAGCTGTCTTTAGTTTAACATAACAGTAGTCAGGCTTCCACCAAACAACAGGATGACTTCGCTCAGCCCAGCGTGTCCTGGCAAAGAGATGGAAGTGCAAAGAAACTAAAGGTGTCTACCACCTCCTCATGGTGTGATCCCCTGTCTGACTTTTACAGGACTTAACCACTGTGAAAGGAAAACAGTAACTAGGAGCATCTCTTCATATGTTCTTGATGGTTTGATTTGGCTTTTATTTCTTGCTGTCTTGAATGAGACCAAACACTCACCTGTGAAAACAGCCTGAAATACTGGAATATCTACTGTACTTATTATAAGCTATTTTCATTATCTGATTTTAAACATCTTGATTAGGGACTATATAAACATGTCCACTGAAGGTCTTTCTTGAGTTTATGTATACCTAACTTGCTGTCAGACTCTATGCCTATATTTCTCTTCTAGTCCTGAATTACAGGTCTTTTTACTCACAAGCTGCTTTTAACATGTGTAGATAAGATGAGGAAGCATCGTATTTTCTTTTTACTCCTTAGTTCTCCAATATCCTTAATTTAATCAGGGTAGCTGCTCCACAGTTCAGCTGTGCATACCCTGCTATATGCATTAAACTGCTTTAGTCAATTTCATCTTCTTGAGTTGAAAAAAAAAGGGAAACTCACTTAGAAGAATACACAGTATAAAGACAGAACATCACATCTCAACAAAGCTCTTACCTTCTGCCTTGCCAATGTTTTCATGAGATTAAAGGAAAAGATTGTAAGGAAGCTAGTTGGGGGGTGGTGGTGCCTGTGTTTTTTTCTTACCTATTTCTTCCTCTTTTGTTTCGTGGACACTGGCTAAAAAGTCCTTTTCAACTCTCAGCACTTCTTCCTGGCAATGACAGGCTGCATATTTTTCCAAGAGATTTTTGTTCAAGTCAATAAATGCCTTGCCCCACTTAAATTTCCTTAGAAGAATGGTGGCCAGGTCTGGGAATCCTACAACAGAAAATAAATGATTAGTTTTCTTTTTCACCCTCTGGCTTCTCTGGCTTTTTTTTTTTTAACATCAAGTGCCATCCTGACAAAACCAGGATCATCAGCTTGTACGTCCTGTTCAATTGCTGACCTGAACACCCCACAGATACCTCGATGCCACCACATACAAGTACTTGGAAGAAACCCAGACAACCTGATCCCAAACTCAACAGCGTGATGACCAGTGGGACGTCATCGCTGTTTATTCTATCACAGAGCATCTCTTCTGATTCATTAGGGATTGCTGGTGATGTTTTTCCCACCAGAGACACTTCAGCCTACCAGCAATGCAAAAAGCTGCAGCAAAAGCTTCTACGCAGGACAGCTTGCACGGGCGACCGTAGTTGATGGGATTGGCAGCCACCAAGTAGGGCAGCAGCCGCGGGTGACCTCCTCTCATTCTCTGAAAGGGAGTTTCTTCTAGTTTGGCCCAAGAGCAATCTATGACTGCAATTCCACTCTGGGCAATGACATGCCTGAAAAAAAGAAATATCACTGTAGTTAAAAATTCTTATCGTACTGATAGAGCAAGTTTAAGTGAGAATTAAAATCGCCGCTTTATACTAGCAACAGATTTGCATATAAGCCCCCCTTCTGTCAACCAAAAAGCATAGGTTTTACAATAATCTAAAATTAACATGTGCTTTGCTGCTGAACGTGCAGGTGGCAAAAAAAGTTTGTGTTTCAGACTGAAAGCGCAAAATCTAGGCTTAAAAATGTGGCAGAAGTACGGTTAATAGTAACATTCAAATTCTTTAAAAGATTGAGATTGTCCATTAGCCTCTAGAGACTAATCTTTTCCCTGAGTAAATACATCTGTATAAAAGTTCTGCAGGCACGTTTGGAGAAAGTTCTCAGTGTTTCCCCCAGATATATTTTCTCGTTACTGTGCTGTGTTGCCCAGCTGAAGAACTTGAATATGGAGCCATAAAAGCTGCAGCAGCTCTTGGCCCGCGACTCTAAACAGACTAACCTGCAAACCACACGCTTTGATTTCTCACTGGCATCTACAGATGCTTTTTTTCACCCGATACCAGCTGAGTAAAAAATGCCTGATTTAATAAGAAGGCTCTATTTCTCACGCTCGGGCATCAATGCGATGTAAAAGGAAGGGCAGAGTCGTTCTGCAGCGCAGTTTTGGCCGCCAGTCGGTGGTTAAGGCGTTCTCCCCAACATCCCACCACCGCAGCCTTCGGGCCCAGCGCTGCCCGCTCAGCCCGGGGGGTCTCGGCCGGCCCCGGGACCTACCTGTCCGCGGGGGAGACGCACTC
>JAHREE010000169.1:7010882-7073237 GCA_033628505.1 Tringa tobata | reverse complement strand
GCGGCCGCCGCGGTTCTCCGCTCCCGCCGTCCTGCCTCTCTGGTCCGCACCGTGACCCGCCGGCTTCCCCCGGCGTGCCGAGCCCCGCGGCACCTTCCGGGACCGCGCTCGGACAGCGGTCCTGCCGCTTCTCCGGAGCGTCGCCTCAGCCCGAGTCCCTGGGACTTTTTTGCAGGACCTTCTCGTACCGAGAGACCGGTCCCGTGTGCTCCCGCCCGGTCTGCCCCCGGTCCGTTTTCTCCTGCTGCGGTCTAGCAAGTCCCTGCAGCCCTCTGGCACTACTGACAGCCCGCCCCGCCTAGGACCGTGTGCTCCCCACCATAATTGATCACTTAATTGTGGGCATTCCTTTGCACCTGTCCCCCGTATCATCACCTCTATAATGTGTTTCTTAGACCACAGGAATGCAGGCACTTACCTAGATACTGCTGCAGCACATCCTATAGCCTTTAACGTCCAAAAATTCTGTGCCTTTTTTTTTTTTTTCCACCCCACAATCCTGGGTAGTTTAGAGATTCTTCCCTAAATTTAAAGACATGCTCCATAACTGCATCACTACATGCCTCATATGCCACTGTAAGCAACTGAGACTGAAAAGATGCCCTTTATTCCTCTTCCTAGTTCTTCAGTTTCCCTGTATCTTCAGTTCCCTCGTAGCCTGTTGCACATCTTGCACACTTTTAGAGACCTTTGGGAACTCTAAGGTTTTTCTGCAAAGCCCCCAATATACCCCTTCCTCTGCAAATACTCCCTAACTTTAGCGACGTGATGAACTTGCTAAATTGGCTAATAGATACATAAACTTAGGAAGAAGTGCTGTCTTACAGCCTTTGGCAAATGCCACAGTAGTGCCCAGTTTGGCATGATCTTTATGTCCTGTGGAAAGAAGTACAAGATTTCCTAACTAGCTTCTGTGCCTAGCATGCTAAGGAAGGACTGTTGTACACCTGAGTAACCTTCAAAGACCCCAAATTCCCAACACAAATGTAACAGTCACTAAAATAAGTTTGCTGAAGTCCTCTCATAGCCCCTGATAACCTTCATAAACCTCTTTTGGCCCTCTGGCTTTCTATATAGTGTGTCCACATTCTGTGAATATTGTGACTAAGGACTAATGTTTAAATTAGGTGTGGTGTTTAGCTAAAATAGCTGTTGTAGGACTATTTTGTCTGGTAGCAAGCAAAATGAATGCCTATTCAAGTTACTTGCTGGATTTATAATCTCTGTTTGGTGGTTACTTGAGACTATTCTACATACTGTGCTTTTTAAATAATTGTATTTTTTTGGTTTTAGTTTAGTTACAAAACATAGTATAATTTGCTAGATATTCCAACGTATTTCATTAGTAATGCATCTGTCATAAAATATGAACTCACTTGTATTCAACAGCTAAACAGTCAATTGTGCATAGGAACTAAAACTGTATGCAGGTACATTTGTACAATTTTTCACGGGCTATGTGCACTGAATTGTCAAGTGCCCTGTTAATACTGTAAAAATGTGCCTCCAATAAGATAAACTTGTAACACAGTTTAATTTTTTTAGGTATCTAAAGGAATTTAGGACAGAGCAGTGCCCCCTATTTTTGCAGCACAAGTGTACCCAGCACAGACCATTTACCTGTTTTCATTGGCATTTCCTAAATCAGCGTCGTCGTAGACCTATACGAAGGCGTGATGGGACTTTTAACTACAGTCCAGATGTTTATTGTACAAAATATGATGAGACTACAGGAATCTGCCCAGATGGAGATGAGTAAGTGATTTCTTTCAGTCCTAGGTGTTTATAGTATTATCAATGACATTAAGGAAAGATGTTAATTTCTCCTCAGCAAAAATGATCCATAGAATCCTGCTGCAGTTTATTTGAAAACAGATTTCTGTAAGTGATTGTTATTTTTTGGCACATATACTTTTATATGAACATGTATTCTCTAGGCTATCATAGAATTAGAACTATGATTTTTCATTGTGAGTATCTTTAAAGCGTAACCTAAGAGACTGGTTTTCTGCTAGTATTGCTCCTGCACATTTGTGCTAGTCTTGTTTTGGGTTTTTTTCAGTTGTGCTTCCTTGATCAGTAGGTACAAACCGTAAGGTATAGAGATGGCTTTAAACTTCTCTAAGTTTCGTGAAGGTTGAAGGGTATCAGAGGAGAACAACGGTTTAGTGATGCTTCCAGTGAGAAAAAGCAAAGGAAGGAGTTCACTGATAGTTGTCTGGCTGGCCTGCTAGTGTTTGCATTTCTGTGGACACGTGTCTGTTCTAGATAAAGGCTACCAGAGGGTCTTCAGTGAACTCAGGGAGGGGTAGAAGCTTTGTGGAGGTGAGAATGAGCAAATGGTACAGTATGGCAGGCAGGCATCTATAGAAGACCTGGGTATGTTATGGTCATATGTCAGAGGAGCTACCTTTTTCTGACAAAAAAAAAATTGCAGGAAAACAGCCAGGAAATATGTAGTTATGCTGGTCTCCTGTTTGAAACATTGAAGATGAATTATTTTTGTCACTGTAGTGTATAGCAGGATCAGGTGTCTTTTGTGTTGTAGGCTGTAGTCACAGAAGAAAAAAGTGGATTTTTCCCAGAGGCTTTACAAACTGAAACAGATAAGAGAAGGTAAACAATAAAAATGCATTAGGCAGCGTGACAATATTGAGTACCAGGCCTAAGCAATATAAACAGCAAAAAATGTCTCTGAGGGATGATTTAAAAGAGAACAATTACTTCTCTTTTCAGGTGTTTGTAAAGCACTCCTGCTAATCCTGGGACAGCATGGGCAGTTCTTTGAAAATGGACAAATGAGGATAATAGATGCTCATATCATGGGTTCGTTGGGGACAAAAATTGACTGTTTGTTATTGAGTGATAGATCCTGATTCTAAAGGAGGAAAAAAGAAGCAATGTTTTAAAAGGATATTAGCAAGGCGAGATTGAATTGCTAGAAGCAAATAAGAGGAGATGTGAGATGGAAACCTTTTTTGCTGCAATTGGATTGGAAAGATTGTCCCCTAGAGTTGCTGGAGATTACTCCCTGGTTAGGAGCCTAAATGATAAACGTGGTAATTTTATTGTCTGGGATAATGGAAGGGCAGAGGACTTGCCAGAAATAAGACCAGTAGAGATACTCCTGTTTTAGCATGTCATGCTTACAATTTGAATTAAATGGATGGGTTTAGGAGTTATCAGCAAAGAGGTGATGGTTTTCAAGTTTGTGTTTTGTAGTGAAATTGCCCAGATGTAGAAGGGTAAGAGCAGGGACCAAGGCTGGAGTCCTGTGAGACGCCTCACCAGAGGCGTAAGAGAATATTGACAGTGGAAGATATGCTAAAGGAGAAATTGAAAGAAAAATTTGAATGTAACTGAATTCCCATAAACAAAGGAGAACAAAGTTTCAAGGGGAGAAAAATGGAGTAAAGCAGACAGTAAATTAATTAAATGAAGACAGCTGTGAGAGGAGAAAACAGAGTCTGTTTTCTTTGACTTGGTTATAAGGTGGGATTATTGGAGGCATTTGTGAGAGGAGTTTCAGCTGAGCTGTGGAGGGCTGCCTTCTAGATCTAATCCTGAGAACTGGTGGCTAGAAATGGCAGTCAGCTATTGTAAGTTGATAGCTCATTGAAGTTAAGGTAGAAGAGAAAAGGCATACAGGGCAAATATTTGGGAAAGGCAAGAGAAGTCAAAGGTAACTTTCTTAAAGATAGAAGGCACCGAAGCACGTCTATAGTGGCAGGAGAAAAAAATGAAGGAAACTATCACCATTTCTGAGGACTTGCTTCCTGCTTTGGAACTCAGGAAAAGAGTATTTTTTTGACCCTGTTTTGTCTTTGCCTCAAACTTAGCCTTTTATTTGGAGCAACTTCAAATTCTTACAGAAATAAGTTATAAACAGTAGTGCCAGGACACCTTTGTTTTAAGCTCTTTGTGACAACGTATTGGTACTTTTTTTGGCTTGTATCCCCGTCTCTGTTTCTCTGATCTGCTCATCTGAGTACATGGCCAGGTTAATGCAGTTTGTGAGCTGATAGAGCAAGAAAGGTAGAGTGATGACACCCATAATTGTTCCCGGGAACATACTTTCAAGAGAGTTAAAATAGAAATTGTTGGTTTCACCCAGGCTTGACTGTGATATTTCTTTCCACAGTTCAACTCGGAATGAAAAGAAGCCCAAAATTTTAAAGCTGATTAGAACAGGCTTTTCTAAGGGTAGCAAATTAAAACAATCTGTTCTAAGGAAGGGCCTATGAGAAAGACTAGATTACTTGCAGAGTTAGAGGGATATATTTTGAGCAGTGAATAGTTTTTCTTCCAGTTTCATAAGTGAGGATAAATCTGTTTAAATCTGATGTGTTTTTTTCAACTGTTGTCAGATTCTAAGGAAAGATTATTTTGGTTATGTTAGTATCTGTAATGTAAGGCTGCTCTAAGAGTGAATGAACTGCAGAAGCCTACTATAGAAGAGCACTTCAAATAGTCATAGGAAGAAATATGTCAGTGCCTCAAGGTTAAACAGTATGTAGTTGTTTTTATACACTTAAGGACATCTAGCCTTTAAACTGGAACTGTTTTATTCTTGAAGGATATCTTTGGAATGTTTATGATGTGAATTGAGATGAGTCTGAAAAGGAAATAGACGTTTCAGTAATCGGTTAACCTTTTAAGTTATGTGAATGTATGTTCTGTTTTGTGGTTTATGCATCTACTTACTTTTAATACTGTAATGACAGTTTTACTTTGTGACATCCAGATGCAGAAAACAAAGCTGATTTCAATAGTTAAATACTGTGTGTAGACTCCAATAGAACTTAAAAATACAGAGTAATGTTCTTACTGATTCATGATTACTAAGTTAGGATTCAGTACAGTTATTTTAAGCTGGGAGATGGCTGTAGAAATATGGGCCATGAAATAGATTTATTATTCTGCCTGGGAACATTATTTTTTTAAGGAAAAAAACCCCAACTTTGTTCCTAAGGAATAAGTGGTGTCTGATCAATCTTAGTACCAAACTATGGTACTTAAGAACAAGTTTATCAGTTTGCAGCCATGTAATCCAATGATAATTAAAATCAGCCATTTTAAATCAAAGTATTAGTCTTGTTTAAAGTTATGTATCAGATTGGTTTATGCTTCATTAAAATATTTCATTAATAAAGTGAAAGTAAAATATAACATCCCTCTAGTTCATTGAAGGTTGAGCAGAACATCTGTTCTGTGCATGTTTCAGTGCATTAGCTTAGTTTGATGCTCTGTGTGAATAAGTACTGTCTACCGTCTGAAAGCTGCTTTTATTAGGGACTTTTTGCCTTGCTGACTAATGATCCTATGATGAAGAAAAGCTGATGAAGAAAGATGTCTGTGGTCAATACCATATGTATTATTGTGATATTGTATGAATAACACATTTTTATGTAAAACATATATGTGCAAAATTGATGCCATCGTTTTTGCTCTTTGAGGTTTGCGTGCACTTAGAACTAGTCCTTATCTAGTTCTTTACAAATCTTAGACAAATTTCAGAAAACAAACTGTGCCAGCCACACCGGAATGCCTCATTAAAGCATTCTGTTAGTTTCTGGAGGAGGACTTCACCTGATACGGGACTCTTCAGGCAGCTAGCAAAATGTGCAGCAGGAGAGCTGTGTTCTCAATAAAATTCAGATTTCATTAGCTATTGATGACACAAGTATTGAGTCTTAGGGCAAACAAACCTACGTTTAATTTAGCAGAAGTAAGATTCTTGTGACTGTTTTTATTTCTTTCCCGGCTTGTTTTTGGAATCCATGTTGTCTTTTTGTGGGAAAAAATTGTGACCTGAGTATTTCTCCCTCTTACATTGCATACCACAAGTTGTGCCTAGCTTGTCTGACAAACTACGTCTATATTCCATTGAATTGTCTTTTTTTTTTTTCTTTAACTAATTTAAAAATAATTGAAGGCTTTAACATTTTTGGAGGGATCTCTGCTGATAAGGTGATTTTGCTAGGGAAAAACTGCAGATGTTTAAGCAAGAATGTTTGCCCTCCGATAAGGAACCATGGACTTAGAGACAAGTTATGAGCTGTAAACACCTGTACGCTTCTTGCATGGAAAATAAGACATTTATTTCTTGTTTCCAACAGGAACAAACAAACTTAAGTAGATGAAAATGGAGGTGTGAACATTATACATAAGAGTATGACAGAGTATTCTCGCCTTTGTGGGGTGTGCATGAATGAGTGAAATATTAGAGTCTGCAATGAATAGTCTGCTGGGAAAATGGAAACATTTAACCCCTGCAAAGATTCTGCTAGCGGTGGGACAGTTAGCAATAATGAAAATATAGCCTCAGATTGTGTTTCCTCTTTAGAGTTCTGTACAGGACTAGTGCTGGCAAAAGTATCTGATTGACTCTTGTGGGTTTTTTAATTTCTCCGTATCAGTAGCAAGTCTAGCAGAACAGGAGGGTGGCTATTCACACATCTCAAAGAATTTCTTACAAAGTTCAGCTGAGGCTCTATAATGGGTCCAGCATCCTGTCTGTCTTTCCATGTAGAGCCAAGAAGTGTGAAAGAACTACTTTCAGATCCCAAGTGTAGACTGTGCTCCATCTTATACTGACAAAATGAGATGTAGCACTGAATTTGGTATTTAAAGAGAGAGGTACAGATCACTAGCTGCAGCCCGTTTATCTTGTTTACCAGAATGCTGGTTTTAAATTCCTACAAAGCAGCAGCTTGATTCTTAGAAATCATAAACAATGCCAGTTCCTGGAAGTCAGCACAAGCTGCAGGTGTCTAGCACAACAGGAAAAAATGTATGATTTATTGTAAAGATATAAATGCCAGAGTTGTGAATGTTTGCGAACAGTTGCATTTGTTTAGTTTCTAAATAACTTATGGGTGTTAAAGTCTATTCAGTGCTTTGATATTCTACCTCCATTCAAGGTAAAATATTTTTCTGGGACTTTTCATTTATTGTTCTGTATCACTGTCTAAACTTTTTGGTGCAGTTTCTTTTTGCCTTGGGATGGGGAAAAGTAGGTTTTGGAGATTAATATTTTCTCAAAACCAGCAGAGACCAAAATTAATTACACTGATATAAACTGGCAGAGAACAGGCACCCCCGTGTATTTATTTTTGTGAGATTTTTAGAATTTGTTTACTATTGTTAATTGGAATAATAATCAACACATGATGCTAGCCGTTTTAAAGTATAGACCGTAACTCGTATAGTTATGTCTGAAAAATGGTTAGTATGTGTACAAAGATGTATTGCTGATGTAAAAAATTTTCTCTTCCTTTTAATAGAAGAGTCATTTTGAGACTTGAGATTGCTCAGTAAGTTCCAGGTCTATGTAGAGCAGGCAGGAAAAAAAAAAATCACTGTCCTTCAAGTACCCCTTGATTTTAGATGACAATAACATTAAAAAACATAGTAAAAATTTCTTGTACCTCTTAGTGTGGAAATGACTTGAGCTTGTATCAGTACAGAAGATGATGTTGTTGCTTACAGAGGTGCTTACTAGATTTATTAATAATACCTTTGTGAGACAGCTGGCTATAAATTCCTATAGCTTTAGCAGAGACTAAGAAATAGATTAATGTTTATTAATTTGAAGCTGATCTGTTATGGTGGTTTGTTTGGGCCAATTTTCATTTGAAGACTCCTGCAAAGTTACTTGTTATAAGTTAATAAGAGCATAATTCAGAATTAAATCATTAAAAGCAAACCTCAAAGCAATGCTCTAACTTTCTTCTTTCTATTGTGTAGTTGCCCTTACCTGCATCGAACAACAGGGGATACAGAAAGGAAGTATCATCTCAGATATTACAAGACTGGGACATGCATTCATGAAACAGATGCCCGGGGTCACTGTGTGAAGAATGGAATTCACTGTGCCTTTGCTCATGGTCCACATGACCTTAGACCACCAGTATATGATATAAGGTAGTCTTGTTTCAAATTCTTCATCCTAATTAGCAGGAAATACCACGTGTCTGTTATCGCCACATACCAGAAAATGCAGTGTGCTTTGCACGAAGAGTATACTTCTGTAACTGTTAACAAAAGAATACAATTCACTGTGTATCACGATAGCAGATAGGAGCACTCTGGGAAATAGAAGTACTAAGGTTTTGTAACTTGCAATTTCAAGAGCCATGCATGTAATTCTAATGACTGATAAAAGACCAGATATTCTGCCTTTTGTCATTTATGCTTTTTAAATTTGCATGTGGTTTTTATATTAACAAATTCATTATTTTGTTAAGCCATCTTTCAGGTTCTCAGCTTGTATGTGTGACATTTACTTACTGACATTGCATTTTTTTACATTATGTTGTATTTTTTCATGTATAAGATATCAGTATTCTTTTCTGCTTTTCTAATGTATAATCAAGTCATTGTCAAGTCATTGAAGGTGCTTTGTGAATCAGGGTAGTGGTAGGTATGAATTTTAGCTGTGGCCAAAGCTGGGAGATAAGGACGTCGGGAGGTATTATAAATGGGTGGAAGGGGAACTCTTGCTGCAGAAAGTGTTCTGTATATACTCAATAGGAAAAGATACCAATTCCTAGAGAGCTCTGAAGCCTTGGAGGGTCACAAGTGTCTCTAACTGGACGCTGGGTGAGCATTCTGGGGAAGTATTGCTGTATGTTTGCCCTATTCTTACACTCCTCCCTAGGCATCTGCTATTGGCCTCTGTTGGAGACAGGATTCCAGGCTAGATGAACATTTGATCTGAGCTGGTATGGCTGCTATCTTACATTCTTACCTTCATTATCCCTTATTCCCAACCATCTCTTGGGAGATGACAGCCCTCCCTTCATAATAATTTTAGTAAAGTTAGTGCCTTTTCAGTAATTTTGTAATTACTGAAATTCATATTTTGCCACAGAATTCACTGCTGCATTGCCTGGTCGCATACTGTTTGGTTATATATAGCTTTTCTTTCCAGAAGACTTTCTTCAGTTAGCTAGTGGATGCTTCTTCTGCAAGACATCTGTCTGTTTTCTTTTTCTTCTTTTTAACTTTCCTCATTAGCATATACAGCATGATGCCACGTGAGTCTGAATACAGGATCCATAGTATCTTTGTGATCTTCTGTATTGTATTAGAATGAGGAAACAATGTATAGCAAGACTGAAACCAAGCTCCAATCTCTAAATGTGTTTTAATGTGTTAGATGATTGTTTATTGATGATTGGCTACATAGAGAGCATCAGCAGGAGCTGAAGACATTTGTGGCAGGAGTCTATGTTTAATGGCTTCAACCTACAAATAGCCTGCCTCAAACTTCTTTGGTATTGGTGAACAACAGTCGTGTGCCATTGCTTCTCCTGTTTTCAGGCATCCAGCATTCATAAGGAAGTCCAAGCAATCAGGTTTTATTTTTTCTTCGGTGTTCTTTTTGCTCTATGATGGACACATATTAGTGTTTCTTCATTTTAAGTGAGGGGGAGAGAAATAGCAGTATAATCACTGATGCAGACGTTCCCTTATTATTCCTCTTAATAGCCTTGCTCTTCTACACATCCAACTTAAAGAAAAAGCACTGTCTAGGAACTCTATGTTTTCCTTCTCATTGCCTGCACCTTTTCTGAATCCAGTAAAGAAATATTTTGACTGTTTGAAAGGTTTTAGACTTGGCTTCGGGTCTGTCTTGTCTTCCTTTCCCTTGGAGGTTTACTTTCTTGGAGGATAGTTGGGGTGTGGGAAGTTCTTGAAATTATATGTAATTGATATCATAGCTAGTTACATTCTAAACCACCACATCTTTCAAACTCCTCTTCAGAGATCCTGAGTAGGAGTACTTTGGTATAGAAGATAAGCTCCTTGAATACTTGTGTCTAGAGAAACCAGTGCCAGTTGAAGGTAGAGGCCTTTCATTCTCGTAGAGAAAATACCTTTGGTATTTGATTCCTCACCTTGTTTCTCCATTGCTTCAAAGTCTGCCTAATATAATTATGCTAGAGGATCTTGTTGGTTTTGTTGTTGTTTTTTTTTCAATCTTTTGTACTGACTTGCCACTGAATCACTGTGCAGCTTAATTTTACTAAAGCGATATAAAAAAATTGTGTCGTAATTTTTGGCAGAGGTTTCATACCACTAATACAATACCTTTTGGTTTGGTAGTAGTCATTCTGAGCTTTCAGCAAGCTTGTGGTTGCTTACTTGCAAAGCAGTTGTAAATTCTTGCAGAAGAGGTCCCATTTCCTCATAGTGATCATTGTTTGTTATTAGGTCGTCCAATGTCTTGACAAACTCTTTTTTGCAAAATCTTACAGTGAGCCAAAAGTACTTTGGCTGCTTTTATATGATGTAGTATTCAATAGGTATATTTTGTACCTTCCTTCAGTCATAGCTTTTCCAAGACAAAGAGTCTTATGATGTTTAATTATCCCTCATAGAGTTCTGTATTTCTGATCACCCTTATTGCCTTTTCTGTATCTTTTTTTGTTCTGCCATGTCCTATGTGGCTGTAGAACATCAGAAATTAATAGCATTTTCAAAATGTCAGCACATCAGCATACAGAGTTACCGACATTGTCTGTGTAGTTCCTTCATGTGTTCTCTTTGATTTTTATGGCATGGTTATTCCTTATGATTGTTTGCCAGCTTCAGTGCAAGTAATGATTTGAAATACAGTCAATTTTTTTTTTTTTTACAATTTTAGCTTGTTAAAAGCTGCATTAAATGACAAAATTTTGATAATTTTGATAGACTGAGACAGGATTTTATCTGCAACAGATAGGGTTACTGTATCTATACAGTTTAGCAGTGTTATTTTCTTTTCCCCATTCCAGAGAACTTCAGGCACAGGAAACCTTACAGAATGGGCAGCTAGGATGCGGTGAAGGCGTTCCAGATCTGCAACCAGGAATTTTAGCAAGCCAGGCAATGATTGAGAAGATCCTTAGTGAAGATCCAAGATGGCAGGGTAACGTTACCCTGTCTCCTTTTTCTGTTTCTTTATTGGTGGTTGATCCAATTTGTTGATCCGGGGTCTTCATCCGTGAGAAATTCAAAAGCCTTTTTTAACAGAGTAAAGAATTGGTTAATATAAGCAATACAGATATTTGTGAAGAAGTTGTACTGGCTGTCACATTTATATTCAGACTGCATTTTGAAAATGTTTTGTTTTGAAAATGTTTAATAGGTCTTTTCCAGTTTACTTGATACAAGTGTTGCTAATCTGTGTCAGTTGAATAAATGTTCTTAAAAGTCGGTAGGAACTGTGTCTTGTGCTAAGTAATAGTAATGATTAGAGTCTTCACTTTTCGAGTCATTAATAGACTAGTTAATGGACCGTTACTCTTTGCTGAGCTTGGCTAACAGGAATGAAGTATAATATTAAACAGAAAATTGGAGCAGAATATTAAAATGTAAGAATGCCTTGAAAACATTATATTAGATCTCTTAAAGTCAATCCAATTGCCCTAGTTTTCTTAAGGCTTTCAAATTTGTTTCTCATGTTCTTGGTTTAGACTTGCTTATTATGTAGCCAAAGATGTTATCAGTCGGATATTGTTAGAGCTCTTGCCCAAATTTTACTTTAGAAAAGACTGCTGGGTACAACTACTTCCACAAAATTCATGTGGGGGCAGTAACACAGGAAGAGGTCGCATGAAAGCGCTGTCTCTAAAGAATTCAAGGGGAGATAATTGTATGATACTTGTCCCCTCTATATTTTTTAAATCTACTATAGGGTGAGTTCCAACCATTTAAGTACTAATAATGTGTAAAGCTTAATTGTCAGCTCTAGATCAAGAAATACTGGATGTTCAACCTAAAAAGACAGCAAAATTGACCAACTACAAGAACTCTTATTGTATTCTTTGCATTGTGACAGGTCCGTTTTATATAATGTTGTACAGCTTCTGTCAATCCCTGTAAATATGATAATGTTGCACATAATTTCTAGGGATTGAAAATCTAGTGATTTCAGCCTTATTTTCCCATTTCTTTAATTAAACTATTGAAAAGGACTGAACAAAGAATAGACTCCATTTGATGCTCTGATTAATAATCTTTGCTATTTGAAAGCACATTGTTAATGACTCTTTGAGGATGTTTCTTCAGCTAGTTTTCCACAAATCGTACAGGAGTCTTGTAGTATTGTGCAGTTCATTTCTGAGAACATCTCAAGCTGAAAGGTTTGCTGAAGTGAAGATACATGACATCTTCACATTGACTGCATCTGTTTTACCTACATCCATTTTCCCACCTTAGGAAGAAGTTAAATTGGTTTGATATGATTTACTCCTCACAAACCCGTGCTTGCCGTTAGCTAAATTGTACTTTCTAATTTATTTAATTGCTCCATTATTTTTCTGAATTTTTCTGTTTCTAGACAGAACCTTGTTTGTCATCTCCTAGTTCTTCTTTCCTGGAACCAAAGATGTAGACACAGAGGCAAAGGTAGAGAAGAGGCTCTAGAATTTGTCCAGGAAGACTTTAATGGACAGCCTTAACATGCCTAAACAAGAGCAGTTTTGGTGAAATAAGGACTGTGAACACTAAACTTAAGAGACATCCAGATATAAAATTGTATAACTTTGTAGTATTTGCCATACTAAAATGAATAACATATTTTCAGGTACTCATTTTCAAAATACTGAATGTATATAATGAGAATTTTGGGATAGTTTCTCTACACATAGATTGCTAGTGCTTTATTTGTGTACTTATTGTAATATTGCTACTGAATATAAAAGCAAAGAAAATTGCTTTGCATGTAAATGTGTTAGGCTTTTATTTTAAAAAATACAGGACTCAGTCTAAGTTTATAAGAATGGAGCAGTCTGTGAATCATAATTTTTTTACAAAAAGCAGTGTGATACCTAAGCTCACTAAAGACACTCTGAATGCAAAAATTAGTTGTTTATTTCTCTTAATTGTTGACCTGTTTACAGACACAAATTTTGTATTAGCTGGCTACAAGACAGAACAATGCACCAAGCCACCCAGACTCTGCCGCCAGGGTTATGCATGTCCACACTATCACAATAGTCGAGATAGAAGAAGAAATCCCAGAAAATTCAAATACAGGTACATGAATACATATTAAGAATAGAGTTTTTGGTCATTCAGACAGTTGCTAATGGACTGATCCGTTTGAGTTCTTCTATGATGCAATTGGATATTCCTAATGGCATAAAAACACATCTTATGCAATAGCCTTGCTAAAATTTTTTGGGGGAGAAAAAGCATCTGTTCAGAATGATCAGAGAGTTCTGAAGACAAAAACTGTGAAGCTGTAATGGAAATACCCTCCTTTGTTGTGAAGAATGAAAACAATTCTATAATTCGTAGCAAACTATGTCAAACCTTTGATAAGACAAGACCAGTTATAATTTCTGGAGTTTTTTTCTGGTTTTGTTCTATAATTTTCCATTTCTGACCCATATTTTTTAGGACAAAAATTTAATGTATCTCCTGTCTTACTTTTCATCATTACATCATTTTACATCATTTTTATACACTTTGGTTACTTCATTGGTTTTGGTAGTTTTTTATGCAGTGGTACAAGGTTTATAATTGATGGGTTTTGCTTCATGGTCTCAGGACTGTGAATAAATGTCATTAAACAGGAGATAGAAAAAATCCTACTAGCTCATCTTTCTGCCATAGAATTTCAAAAAACTCAGAGTCTTTCAGAATTTGCAACTTTATAGGTCCCAGAATCTAAGATTCTGAGATGTACTGGAATATGTTTTAAGATTTTTGCTAGGAAGTAGATACAAACATGTTCTGGACATTGCTTTTTTTCTAGGTCCACTCCTTGCCCCAATGTAAAACATGCAGATGAATGGGGTGAACCTTCAAGGTGTGAAAGTGGGGACAGCTGTCAATATTGTCATTCTCGTACAGAGCAGCAGTTTCATCCTGAGGTAAGAACTATGTTTCAACTTATTTTTAGCAATTTCAAATATATTATGGATTAGATTATCAAAGACATTAATTATGAAAAAATGTGAAATTTAATTCAACACTTCCAGTCATTGAGGTATTTGCTTAAGCAAAACAAAATTTGCTGAGAAAGTTATTTGTACTGCTCTGGTTTTCACCACGTGTTCCGGAATACAGTTCCCATCTGTCGCTTAGCCCAGTCTGGGACTTTCCCAATGCCTACTGGTGACATGATCATCATCCTGGGAGTTCAGTATTGGGTTTGTGTGTATATATTTCATTATTTCATTATTGATATTATCTTTTCATTTTGTTATTAATATTTCATTAAAGTAGTTTTAGTTTTTCAACCCATAAGTCTCTCTCCCTTCTCTTCTGGGAGGGAAAGAGAGGTTACAGAGAGCATCTGTTGTTTGTTTTAGTGGCCAGCCCACCCTAAACCACAACATTAAAAAAGTTTTATTGCAAGTGATTAAGAGAAACCAAATAGATCAGGAGGAAGTGGAAAGAGCAGAAGGCTCTCCTAGTGGCTGAAGTAAGACACTCCAGAAAAACAAGGTGATCGTAGATTCCTCTGTAGGCAAAGTCGTAACTTTGTTGGATGCTTGAGCGTAATAGTGAAATGCTAGGGAAGAAAGCAGTGCCATGCAATCTGATTAGGTTTAATTCTTATGCAATGCTATGAAACTATTAAATGGACCAGTTAATGGAAACAACATCATATATCCATTTTCATTTTGGGACCCTTGAATGAACATGAAGAATTCACAGTGGGATGTAATTTCTTGCATTAGAAAGTTCAATACTTAGTATTCTATAAGCAAAGACCATTCAAGCCATTGGTATTTTCTCTTCCAATTATGAAGATTATTGAAGGCATCTCAAGGTGGTGCTGGGAAAAGAATTCTTAGAATACTGAGTCCAGGATTGTTGCAGGCTTCATATCACACGTTCCCTATCATAAGTTGACTGGCTACATCTTTATACAAAATAGGTGTCAGCTATCTCTATTCTTGAGAATAGTCCAGATTTATTTCAGATCATCTAATTTCTTCTGCATCATAGTCCAGCCTTTTTTGTGTGTGTGTAATAAAGATGTCTTCCTGCTTTTATTTATGACAAAGCTATGAATGAAAGTGCTAAAATAAGTCAAAAGGCTGAGCCTCAAGTTGTGCTACTAGTTTTGTCTGCTGCCTTCCTCTTTCATGCTATCCATTGTCATGTCTCAATTAGTCAATTTAACACATATATATCATTGGTAAGAGTTGCATTCTTCATTATCTTAAATAATGAATCTTACCACATCCTTTATTGAAGTCCTTGCTAGAACAACTACATTTCCATTTTTGAGAAAGATCTTTATCAAAGTTATATGATGAGTCTACCATGGTGTCTTTGCCAAATGTACTTTCAATTTTATCCCATTTCTTTATGTCTTTATTTTAAATGGTGACAGAATAATTAGTGGACATGCAGTGGCCTGAATCAGCTATTTTTGCTCTTTTCTACCATATGTGAGCTATACTTAATATACCTCAGTTATATATGCTACTTCTGACGTGGCAGCTTTATTAAAAGTACTTCTTAACTACATCTGATTTATTTGCCAGTTTTTAAAAAAATCTGACATACCAATTGCCTAATTCATTTTCTGTTCCTGAACTGATGGTGATTGGCTTCCACATCATCTATAGTCACCTCAGTCTTTGCTTGTTTCCAATTAGCTGTGCTGCTTTTGTTGTAGTGTTGAATATAATTCCTACTGATAATCAAGGCAGTTTGGTGGGGATAGTGTTATTTGAGTATTTTAGGTCTAGTGTTTAATTTCACAGTTACTAGCAACACGCCTGAGCTGAAAGAGCAGTTTTTGTTCGGCATCGTGCCCTATGATCTTTTCCCTCCTTAGCTCCAGCTCTGACTTTCATCCAGTTGTGGGGTTACAATTGAAATTCCATACAGCTTTTGTACCACTGATTTGAGGATTCAAAGCACTCATTTTATTCAGTTCATAATGAAATTCAGTCTATTTAATAGTGGTAATCAGTTCCCTTCATTCCTCAGTCTGTTAATTTGATGTCATTAGTTCAGCCTTACTTTTTAATGTCCTTTAAGTTGAATTAATACTCACTTTATCCAACATTATCTTCTCTTTTTGGATGTTTTCACGTGCTCATTCTTTACCAAATTCAAATAAAGAATATTGTCATTGCCTTTTGGCTCAGTGACTATTTTTTGAAGAAATATTTTGGATATCACATTCAGAAATAGCTTGATTCTACTGTTAATGGATAGCAGCCATGTTCTTTTTTATAGCTGGGAAGTTAGTCTTCTGTCATGATTTACTTCTTTGAGTTTGCTCTCTGTCTCGTGATATCAGTATGTGTTGATGATGTGAGCATCTCCAGAATCAGTCTTTGATGTGTGAGCTCTCCCTCAATAGTATTTTGGTATTATCTATATTATTACTTCTTGTATCTGTAGCATTTACAAGCAGGCAGGCACTCTGCACCATCTGGGTAGCTCATGGGATCAGGAAGGCTATTGTTTGGCTAGGACCTCAAACTAAGACCAAATTTCCAATTACATCTTTTGTTGAAACCATTTGGAAATCAGCTTTTACCATTTCTTTTCTTCTGCATCTTTAGCATCGTGTATACAGCATTGGGGTTTTATATTTAACCAATAAAGAGAGAACAGGAAAGAAAGAAGGTGGGCCCAGCTTCATTTCTTAGTTCAGGTTTTGTGTCCACAAATGACTCCTTTGTTTTTTGCGATGTCTATAATAGCTCCCAGTGGAATTGGTGGAAAAATCAATCCTGTTTTCTTTGTTAAGTGTGTCATTTGGGCGAATACTTGTCTAATTATTTGTAGAGTGATAAGCACCATAATTTTGTGATACAGCATTTCACTATAGTTTCTTGGATGATCTTTGGGTTATGCATGAATTAGTAGTGAATAGAGCAACTAAATTTTCAGCCTGAAAAAGCATATTGAGGTGTTTTTTTTCAGCTGTGTGAGTTGCTCTACTACATACATCATTTTCCCTTGAAAGATTTCTTAAAAGTGGTGTAAATGAAGATTTTATTCCCGATGTTTGACTTGTTTTCGGTACAATGTGGAAAACCAAAGCAGTTTAAACACTGCTTTTCTAAATATTATTGTTACTTACTATTTATTATCATACAGAGGAGGGTTAAGTTTCTCTTGTGTCAGGTTTGCTTTTCTTAAAATTCTGTTCTTCTATTTGATTTTTTAAGATGATCATAAGAACTGAGTTTCCTGAGAAAACTGTAAAACATATTGTTAGTAAATATTCAGAACTTTTCATTTAAAGGTTTAAAAATTTTCTAACTCTTACATAAGAAATATATTTAGGTTAACCACCCTTCTGTTTTGTTTAGATATATAAATCAACAAAGTGCAATGACATGCGCCAAACAGGTTACTGCCCACGTGGTCCATTTTGTGCGTTTGCACATGTTGAAAGTAAGTAAAAGAACTGTTCTTTTGTATCTGTTCATAAAAGTGAGCCATCATTTCTAAGCATTGGTGACAGAGGTGACTTAACATCATTAATTTTAATGCATAAATGGCATTGGATGTCACTTGTCTTTAGAAATTCATTCCATGTTTTCTAATACCATACATTCCTATGGGAACTTCCTGTATTTGCATCAAATTTGCATCAGCAGTAAAACAGGAGGTACTTTTCTTTACAAATGCAGCTCGTCCTTGTAACTTTTTGAGGTTGATTTGGCAATCTTCTATACACACACTTGACCCTTTAAAATATATTAGCTGTCCTATTGAAACCTATGGTAAACTACTCAGGTAAAACTTAAGCATCCTTGCAAGTATTTGCAGAACTAGCGCCTTAGCTAAACTGAAAACGAGCACAGAGAAGATGATGTCAGCTGTCCTCTTTCCTCTGTAGCCCACATCTTCACTGCTCTCAAACTGTTACATACAGAAAAAGGGAAGAGGAAGCATTTTTTTCCAAGGTAGCACTCAGTTCTTTGCTGTGCATCTACACAGATTAATTCTGGGTATGCATCATCAGATGCTTTTTAATAGTAGTATCAACCTAGGTAACCCCTACAGTCTTCTTGCACTCCAGAATGTGAAGTGTGCAGTTGCTGCAACAACTATTCATGCTGCCTTTTCAGTTGTGATGTAAGGCAGAACTTGAAGCATTTCTATGTAACTAGTTTCTTATAGGTGATAAATCTTTTCTTTTTTGATTATGTATGTTTTGCTTGATTATGTAATCAGTAAACCCTCATATTGATTCTTTAAAAAGAAAAAAAAAAAAGGTTTGCTCCTATCTTACTTCTTGCCTTCTGCTTCTGGAGCTGGAAAGAGGGATGAGAGACCCTACCAATTTTGGGAAGCTCCACATTTCTGCAATTCAGTAGTATTTATCTTATGATTCTCTGATGATAAGTAATGGCAGTCTCCTCTCTGTCCAACTTCTCTAGGCAAATGTTATGTTCTGTAAGACTGTTTGTTGTGTCACTTGCTTACCTAAAAGGCTTCCAGTGAATAGAGTCATTCTTGCCCACAGCTCTTCTTTCTGAGAATCCATGACAGGTTTAGCTTGCCTTTTAACTTCTATGGGATGATCGATTTTACTTTTCCATGGTTCTGTTACTCAAAGAAGAGGAAAGATCAATAACCTCCTGTATTTATTTCAAGTAACTCATTATTCTGAGTCCTAGCAATTCTTCAAAACAGTATGGCAAAGAAGTCAGTATTGACTGTTTCTTCACATCAGAAGTAGTTCACTACCTTTGCTTTCATGCTGTCGGGGCTATCTCCTAAATCAAGTCCTTCACTCTTTGTCAGTGTTGGCAAGTCCTTCTTTGACTCTGGAAAGTCTGAAATTATACATTTTGTTACAAAAGTAATTTATGGCACTGGGTTTACTGTTCTGTAAGAGTATGATTAAAGAGTATGAAAGAGCTGAAAGAGTATGATTAAAACAAATTCACTGCATACATGTAGCATGGTATAATTGTGACATGCTGCAAAACTCCTGTGGAAGAAGACTATATTTTCTCTGTTTTCTTCCTTAGAGTGAACTGAATGCTGCCTCCCTTCTTGCCTCTCTAGCATGGAGAGTGTACAGGATGAACTCAGCATAGCTCTTGGAGACTGGAGTTCTTCTGAGACCTCATCGTGATCTGCTTCTCTGTAGATCATTAGTAACTTTAACAGTCCAGTTGTTGCTTGATTCCTATGAGAGGAATCATTCTCACAGAAAGTTCTCATTGACCATAAACAAGATTTCCATCTCTAAGTTAAGCACTGTGCAGGCTAAAGATAAAGAGGGCTGAAGGAAAGTCCAAACAATTTGCTGATGTTACTCTCCTTAAGGGATATCTTTCTAATTTGTTCCCAATCCTTCTACCCCAGCCTCATCCTTTCCTCTGCTCTGTAGGATGAATTCTTGTACTCTGTAAAAATCTCCAGAACTTTGAGAGAATTCCTGAGACTTTGAACATGTTAGAAGTGCTAATTGAGAAGCAGCAGCTTAATTTTCTCCACATAGTTCTATTAGATAGATAGAATCTTATGTCCATCAGAAGAGACTTACATGGCTCAAACAGCATGCTCTGGACCTCTTTCGCTTGCATTGTCTGGAATGAAGACTGTCTAAGCAGGAGATCTTGATAAATGAACTTGAAATCTTGCAACATTATCCACCCGCTGTCTCTAGTAGTCTGAATAGTTCATCAGAAGTTAGGTGTTTGGTTACCATCAGCAAGAGTCTCTTTCTGCTGTTGGCAAGAGCTTTAAGCTTAGTTCAGCAGCTCTGACATTGTGCCTCCTGAGTCTGTAGAAGAAAATGGTTTCTGTTTCTATTAGGGAAGGGGGAGAGAATGGTTTCAGAGCAGTAGAACTTATCGTCAATACGAAAAGCATGAAACTCTTGTTCATGGATCTCTCTGAATCACAAATTATGGGTGTTCTGCACCTACCTTCAGTGAAGCACTAGCTATGTGGAACAGGTAGAGGAAGATTTCCCACCAGTCATACATGTATCTCAGCAATTTATATCATTCTGTGCAAAATCATTTGTAGAAGAAATGGAATGATGTAGAAGCACACATCCTGAATTTAATGTGTCTGTTTGACTTACTATCAGTAAGCAGAATAGCAAAACCTAATCATGCTATTCTCCCTAAATACCTTGGAAAGAGAAAAGAGACATTATTTCTCTTTGAAATGTTTGGAAAGCAGTTTTATACTACCCTTTTAGGGTGGTTTGACTACTTACACTAATTTATAGAATACTGGACGAGTATGTCATTGTGTCAGGGGAAATAAGCTAACGAAGATTTAAGAGAGCGTGAATCAGATAGTGCTGTTCCTATGACAGTGTGAGGGTTGACTGGACATAAGCTGGCTGACTGGCCTTGCTCTGGGCACGCAGCTGTACAATGAGATGATATGTAGTGAGAGTAAATTACAAAAAGTCAGCGCATCTGCTTCTGTCTTCCCAACTGTTCTTTGTGCTCCCATTCTGGAGGAGGAGCAGCAGGGGTCTGGTGACATCATCTTTGTAATCCCTGTGGTTTCTCTTTTTTTTCTTTTTTTTTTGATGTGGTTGGACTAGACTTGTGTGTATAGTGATACTTGCTAGTAGCTTTTTCCTTTCCCTTTTGTGAGCCACATCCATATTTTTGTAATTTATACAATAGTGGAAAGATCTGGTAAAGCATTGGACCATATAGTAAGAAGGCCACAGAGTTGTTGTATCAAATGCTAGATAGAAAAACCCCACATCATTAGAAGCGATGCTCCGCTGAAAAGAGATGTCTACATATCTCATACTCATTTTGTTTCCTACTGTAGCAAGTACTTTTGCACACTCTATCAGAGCTACCTACTGTTTCTAGTAGAGAGAAATGTTTACATTTGATTTTTAACTGTAGTTTATCATAACCCCTTCAGAAATGCTAGTGGCTAGAGATGAAAAAAATCTTGCCGTAACTGTAGAATTTATTAAGAGATCTTGTTTTCAGTCCTGACTTCCTTGCTTTGATATCTTGTGTGCATGGATTACAAGGTGAGGAATGTTATTAACTGTAATTGCTTACTAAAGTAAACATTTTGTGTTAACTCCTCATTTGCCTGTAAAACTAGAAGTCTAAGTATCCTTAATATATTGCACATTTAAAGAATCAAATATCTAAGATGTTTAATAGTTAACAAAGTAGCCTTTGGGGAATTGCAAATAATTGTTCAGGCACCTTGAGTTGAATTTTCTGGTATGAAAATTAGCAAGTCATTGGTCACAATTTACTTATAAGTTAATAATGAACTTTCTCAAAGTTTATTGTTCTTTTTTAAGTTAAATAGTACAAGTCTCATGTTCTCTTCAGATTGTTTTATGATTAAGTCAGTTGGTTCTTGAGTAGAAAAAAGAAAACAACTCTATAATTATGATGCTCAGGAGTTCTAAAAATGTTGTCTTTAAACCCTGGTGTGATAGAGATTCCACAAAATAAAGCAAAATCTAGAATACTTTAAATATATGAATTTTGATCTACCTCCCAGCAATTTTTGACAGAGCAAGTAAATAAGAGTATCAAATCTGTTAAAAGCCACAAATACATAATGGTGAATTATATTATTCTTAGCTTGCCTTTATGCTTCTATTTAAAGAAAAAGAGAGAGATTTCTTGTGTGTGATTGATGTTTCCGTGTGACAGGTGCTGTGTTTGGTACTAGGTATGTAATTGTTAAATTCACACAGCTAAGTATCAAATCTGTGTGTAATTTGTTGGGGATTCCTTCAACAGAGGACACCATGAATGTAGTCATACTGCAAACTGGTTGTCAATCAAAGCCAGGCGCTCACCTGTTTCCAACAGACAGCATAGGAATTGCAAATGAATGGAGCAGCACTCTTAACTCCACAAACAGCATTACAAATAGCAGTGGGCAGTCTGGAAATGTAAGTGTAAATAATTCTGGAAAAGTTACTTATTATAATCACTGTGCCAATATGCAATGTTTATTTTGCTGCTTAAACATTTGTTTTTTATTTCTTTGTGCCTCGGCAAAAGAGAAGAAACCCACAGCTATAGTAAATGTCAGGCAGTAATATTTAACTGGTATTGTAAGCCTAAATGGAATGTCTCCCCTTGGCACCAGATTTAACTGTGTATTATTTGTGTTTTCTGTTCTTGTTTTTTGTCTTTAGATGCAATATTTTGAATGCTACAGTGAGGAACATCATTGTTAATCAAATAGACAACTAGAGCACAGCTTAATTTACATATGTCTCTTTTTTCTATAGGGAAGGTTTAATTCATGGAAAATATTGCCTAATCCCAGCCCTCTTCTCTAGCCTAATTTGTTAATATTAGAAATGAATTGGTGTCCTACCTGTACATGCTTTATACTTAAAACTTCTTACAGTGGTGCAGTACATGCAGTGTCTTTGGGAGTAGAGAGGTGTGTGATAACAAGGGTCATAAATGTAGTTTATATTAGCAAATTTTATCAATTAAGGATGGGGGAGAGGAAAGAGAAAGATATATTGCAGAGCTTTTATTATTTTCCTTTTAGTATCACTTGGAATAGAGCCTTCTGTTAGGTTTTATGTTTGTTGCAAAAGAATATATAAAGATAGTGGCAGCTCTCTTGTTCTCTGCTGACTTGGATTTTTCTTACCTCGTTTGCAGAGCAGTCACAAGTACATACACATTTATTCTCAGACTTTTCACTTCTAGCTTTCCAGCACTTGTTGATTTATACTGTTTGGTTAGAAACCAGATAAAAGGATGTATTTGAAATAATGTTTGAAAGAATTGCCAATAAACTGTGTAGTTGTTAAAACTCCATGAAAGAAAGGGTTTCTTTCATGTAGCTTCATATTGCTATCCTGTAGAATGAGAATAAAGATACCAACCAATATGCCTACATTTTATCTTAGATTCCCAGTGCAGAAGTCTGCTTCTGTATCTGAAAGGTTCTGAGATAGGGTCTGCCTTTTTATTTAGGAAACTAATTTCACTGTTGCTACGGTTCTGAAGCTTTCAGGAGAGACCCATAAAAGCATCTCTTCTCCCAGAAGCTTCATAGCCTTTCATGAATAATGTAGGTACAGCTGAAAACACTAACTATTCTGATATGCCTTCCAGTCATGGGGAGTCTTCTTCAATATACATGTATTTTTCTGTTAGTGATTAGGAGTCTGATGAACTTCCATTCAGTGCTCAGTGAGTCTCTCTGCCTGTACTATTGTTCAAACAGGAAAATGGAAAAGTTGACCTTGCTCCCTTCCCTGTACTTTCTACTTGAAGTTTTATTGCAAGTGACCCCCTTTTTTTGATGTCTGGCAAATACTCTTTTTTTCACTTGACTACTTACCTGGAGCATTTTTTGATGCACTTCCACTATTTGTTTTTCTGGGTATTCAGTTCCATTAGTAGGTTGGTCTTCTGTTTTTCCATGTTTAATTCTTGAGTTTTGTTACTTTCTTGCTCTCACCTTCTTCACCTGCTGTAAACCGCTTAGTTTTAGTATTTAAGTAGTCAGTCTGTTTTCTTCCCTCCCCTCATTTTCTGTATCCCAGCAACTTACATGTTTCATCCATGGTTTGTGTTTTTCTCTCTGTTCCCATAAGCTATCTGTCTTTCTGTCCCCTCCTGTACCTTTCCTTAACATGTCAGTCAGGAAATAACCTACTCTTCAGTCTTTGTTGGTAAATGTGAGCTCAGTTTCCATGGAGAGCTTCTACATCTATGTTTCTTTACCTCTATGTTCTGCCTTCTTGTTTGAAGCATCTAACATTATACCTTTGTCAGTCCCTTCCCCTGATCTTTGAAAGTACTGTTTTTCTGCAGTCTGTGGTTCCCTTTGCTTCATACTCTACCAGTTGTATCATCTAAATATACTTAACCTCCACAGTGCAGTTTACGCAATGTGGTACAGTATTTCCCTTAATTGCAACTTTTCATTTCAATTAGTACTCTTTCCACACTTGCCATCACCTCTCATCTTTCTTTTTGTTGTGTTGTTCTACCAAATTCCAGGTTGGCTTTCTTGGCAGACCTATTTTTTTCTCATATTGCTTCAGAGCTGTGAAGTGCCTCGAGTAAGATTTGGAGTCTTTGTATGCATTGTAGCAACAAATTCACTCATACTTTCCTCAGTCCTATGTGTCTTCTTTAGGAACTGCATTTACACTACCAACTTTTACTTTCAGCTCTTACTGCTTGTTCTTAACCATTACTACTCTTTTGCACTCTGTTCAGTGTCATGTAATTGCCAGAAGGAACACTCCTTGTTACTAATTCTCCTACTGCTTCTTTTGTTTGTGATATAAATTTATTTTCTTTCAGTCTTTATCTTTAAGAGGGTCTTCCTTATAATTTCTTCTGTTGCTCTGGTAGAAGTCATGTATCTAAACTCAGTTACGGAAAATGATAGTAGACCAGGTTTCTTGAATATTTCTGTGCATACAAGTCTTGAAATAGCTTGATCCATGCCTCAGATACGTTGCTTGCACCGTTTAAACTTTGATGCCATACTTGGTTAATAATGTTGGTTATGTTATTGTTTTTTCACATTTACTCATATTTCCATTACTCCTTGGATGTCCTTCAGCTATGTAATGTTTCATCATCCAATATATTATCGACCCCTTTCCCTCAGTCACTTTTGCTACCTACCCCTTTCCTCAGTTACCTTTGCTGAAATAATCTCTCGGGCATGCAGTCTTCTGCATCCCATATATAAGCATCATTCTCAGCCTTAAGCTTCTGCCTCACCTGAACTTCATCCCTTCTATTTCATCTGTTCTCATTTATATCCTGCATATTTATTGCAATTTAACGTACCCAAATGGTCCTCTCCTATGTCTGTTTTTCTCATAGTTCCATGAGAGTTGGATTAACAAGGCTGTCTCGGTGTGTGCAGCCATAGTCATAGTAGCTGCTTTACATGCTTTCTCTACCTGATGAGCTTTGCAGTGTTGTTACATCAATACAAAATGCATATTGTTTTGAGCAGCTTTTCAGCCAAAAAATATCAAGAATCTTACCACCTCTTCTTAAAACATGCTCAGCTTTGTGATTACACTGCTGATCTTCTCCATATATCAGATTTCTGTGTTGCTGGTACCTAACTGCCGTATACCTAGTGAGGTGATGATACAGAGCAAAAGCCTCACTGTATGATAAAATTTATCTGTAAATATTGTTCATGTTTGTGGCACTGCAAAATTAATAGGAAAACTTGCTGTTTGTTCTGGAGATGAAATAGGAGATACATCAAAGATTAATTGTATTTATCAATTATAGAAGATTTATGTTAGCCCTTCTAGACTCAGAGCAATAAATAATAGTTTCCTTTTGAAGAGTAAAGGGATAGAAATGTTGGCCTTGATGTCACGTTGAAGGCTTCCTCCAGAGTTGAGGCAACTGTATGAATTCTAGCTTCTGTTGGTTGTGCAGCTCTCATAACAAGGAAGAAAAAGCCTAAAAAAAGACTCTTCATAGATGAAGACCAAAAGGCTAAACATGAATGTGATTAGCTAATACTGTCTGCATTTTAGGGGGTTGAGTGATTGTTTTAGTTTAGTTTTTCAGAGCAAAACTACACAAAATTGTAGCATTAGCAAAAGCTCATAATGCTTACAGCTCTATATATGTTAACGCCACCATTGCTACCTACTGTAACCCGAAGGATCATGAGTGGCACCTATGTTCTTACCTAATGGTTTACCTGCCTGATATCATCTGATCTTGCCCAGTAGGTCTGTTCCTCAGGCTCAGTATTTCTGAGTGAACAAGGGCATCCTTCCCCACTTATGGTGGCTGTTGGCAGGTAGTCCTCCAGGAAAATAATCCATAGTGGCCATCTTCCCTCCTCCTTCTCCCCCTGGTCTTCATTAGGTCACATTTTCATGGAGCAGCCATGGGGTACACCTTCCTGTGGAGGTAAAATACTCTATGTTGCCTACCTAGCTGAAAGAGTGGATGTGAAATATGCATCTGAGAAACATTCTGTCCAGATTAGGGAACTCATCCTTAATTGAGTCAGTAGCTTATCTAAATTAGTGTCTTTCTTCAGGTATTAGTCTGCCTTTGCTGTCTAGTCATTTTATCTTATGTATTTGTCTGCTGCATTAAGCAGCCTTGTGCTACCAGAAGTATGTTTTAAGTGTACTTACAAGATGTAACTATGTTATCAATAAAAAGTTTTCAAAAAAAATGTTTAAATGCTGAATACCTCAGTATGTTTTTATTGACCTCAAAAAGAATATGTTTTTAAATTTCATTGAAAAGCAGTGGGTTTTTTCCTGGCAGTGTCCTTTTATTTTCCTTTTCTCTCTAACATAAAGAAAGAATTTCAGTATTTTAGAGCTGAAAAAATGTGCAACCTTAGCATTGCCATGCACAGGGGCATTACTCAGTTTTGGGTTTAGGGTAAAACAGTAGCAGAAAGCAGTTAGTAGCATTGAAATTAAATTTAATTGAAATTAAATTAATTTCAACTGACTGTGTTACAGAGGGAGAATATAGCTGTAAAAATTAAAAAATACCATAGAGGATACTAGACACTGTTTTCTGTCTTCTACAGATTTGCTGTTCTTCAAGTCCAACTGTAACATCAAGTTCTGGTAGCAGTAGTTCTTTGTCACCCCTTGGACCTCTTTGTAGACAGAGATCATTAGCAAATGGCATTTTGTGTTCTGAGTCTAGCACATCAGGTGTTTCTTCACCAACATCTAGCTATCCAAAAGCACCAGGCTTTGAACGAGAAGATCAGGTAGGTGAATAATATGGGTTTAGAAGTACAAATGTGATCTTAATCAGCAGAAAATGTTGTCTGCCTTGTATATCAGCACTGATTTTTTAATAACTTAGAACACAGAGTTTGGAACTCTCTTCTTTAGTGAGCTAAACTGCATCAAATTGCTTTAGAGTTGTCACAGGCCAAGAACACTCCTGCAAACAGTCGCTACAGCTCAGCTGACATGCAGTGAATTCTAACCTTGCACAAATGTTGTGATTGTCATTTTGAGGCTGTGTTGCCAAGAACAGAGCAAGATAACAATGGGAAGAAAAATCACAACTAGACTTGGTAGGATCCAGTTTTAGTTATTGATGAAAATTGATAGCAAAAGGATGCATTCATTTCTGGCAATTGACACTGTTTATCAGTTCCAATCTTTGATTGATTTCAGCCTGTTTCTTCTCCCACCTGCAGCTGCCTCTCTCCTTGGACAAGTGCATGGCTGAGACAGACATAGATGATAAAATATAACAAGCCTCTTGAAGAGAGAGGTGTCTGTAGCATTAGCAGTGAGAGTGGTTGAGATTGAAGTCGATGAGGAGTTACAAGTCAGGGGGTGAGGCGAAAGCAGGCAATGCTAGAGGCAGTTGGGAGAAGGGAAGACTCCTATTTTTCAGGGATGTGAAACAGCTTTGTTGGCCTGCGAGAAAAAAGCTGAAAGCTCAGGATTTGCCTGTTAAAGTTATTTTTTTCTCACTCTATTGTAATACTGATTACGCTTCTAAATTGTCAGAAAGGAACTGTTTAAAAAAATGAGCTCTAATGGCACATAAAAATAAGCTGCAGCCAAGCTTATCAGCCTTCTTGCAAAGCTGTGACTCAGCAGAATTGATTTCTGTAACCTGAGATGTACAGAGAAGTGCAGAAGTAAAAGATGGAAAAAGAATGAAAGGAAGGAAGGTGAGTTTTGAAATGGTAACTTCTTGTAGGTGCTGGCAAGATCAGTACCTACAACTTTAAAGTTCTGCAGGCAGGATTGCTTCCGTACACGTAGGGGTTCAGAGAAACTATAGGTTAGAGAACTGGTCATTGCAACAGGAAAGATTTTCATCTCCCGTCATAGGGATCAAGTGATCATTGATTAAATGTCACGGAAACGAGGCACTTTCAGTATCAAATGGCTGCTTTCTGGGCAGGAGGCAGCAATAATTGAGAAATGATGCAACCATTGGTGAAGATCTATTTTGCTGGTTTGGTGACAATTAGTGAATAATGTGCTACTACAAAGAATGTGCCTCAGTGTCAGGAACATCATGTGCTTGCCTTTTAGCGGCCACATTGTACCTGTCTAGAGAAAAAGCAACGATGGACTTTGCAATTGATAAAAAGGTGTCTAGAGTGGTGAGGACTTGTTACTGCTAGGGCGTTCTCGCTGCAGGACAGATTAAGAATCTCTCAAACGAAACAAGGAACAGGCACAGCAAGACTGCTCAAAGGCCGCAGAAAGAACCATTTTTTCTAAGGTGGCAGCACCTTTTAGCATTCACTGCAATTTGGGAAAGTCACTGAAAATGGCCTGAAAAGAACAGAGTTCCTTTGATCCTGCTCTGCAAGAACACAGTGGGCAAAGGGAAATCGCTTAGAATTCCCTTTTATTTATATATGTCTCACCTGTTTCAAAAGTTACCTTATTATTAAATAGTGTTCAAAGAAAATCTGCCCTTATTTTTGAATAACTCTTTTTGGTTATTTGTAGCATGATCACTTTAAGGAAAAATCTAGGCATTTCCACTCAAACTTTTGGCTACCTCAGGCTTCTATCCCACCAGCCTCTTGGAGAAGTATTCCCCAGCTGGTGAGCATCTGGGACATGTTATTTCTGTCACAGCATAGTACTAAAATTGCTACTCAGTTTTTGGACCAGAGTTGTTTTGCATGTGCTCTATTATGCACATAAGTGGAACAATTGCAACCGCTGTTCCTTTTCCATGTAGATTTACTCTAAGCATTAAAATTTAATTATCCATATGGGTCTGCAGAGAGGGAAATTAAGTCAAACCATTGAAGATACCATTACAGAGATGCCACTGACCCTTCATAAACTAATAATATATTTTACAGCAATGACTCTTTAGGTTCATATATTTCAGAGATTTTAATTCTTTCAGGCAAAACATCGAAGCTTCCCAGCTGAGAATCAGCAGAAAATAAATGAGCAAGACAACAAGCAGGTATTGCCAAAAGCTGAACACTGTAAATATTTTGTCCTTTTTGATAATTTATTAATGTGGTATTGAAGTTATGCAGCACTTTACAACATAGTCTAAGGAAAATTCGTGCTCACTGACAGGACAAGAGGCAACGGGCGCAAACTGAAACAAAGGAGGTTCTGTCTAAATGTATGGAAATACTTTTTTACTGTGTGTATAAGACTGAGCATTGGACCAGGTTGCCCAGACAGGTTGTGGAGTCTCCCTCCTTAGGGTTATGGAAGAGCTGTCTGGATGTGGTCCTGGGCAGCTGGCTCTAGGTTCTGTGGAAACGTACAATAGATGTGCGCTGCAGGGAGTAACAGGGATGAGTAGAACACGAGGCAATTTGAAGATGCTTTTGGTTATAGCAAGTTCATGGCAGAGTTTTCACAGTGAATTTTTGGACTAACTTGATTTGAGAATGGCTTGATAAAATTTAAGGAAGGCCAGAAGGAAGGTGATGATACAATTGTTCAAGTGTCAGATGCTCAAAACTACAAAAATGGTTAAAGTGACAGGGAAGAGGGCATAGCTTTGACCTCTCGTGAAGGTATGTCCATCAGGTGTTAGAGGTCATTCCATATATGCAGAGGAGTTTAAAACTTTGCCAGCTTTGCACTACTAGAACAAGAACCCTGATGCTTTGTTAATGACAATGATCGAGATAAATGAGAACAGAAGTTTAACATTTGCCATTTGTGCAGCCACACAGGAGTGTATAGACCAAAGTGAATCTAAAAGGAATTAATAACTGGAAACCAAGTCCCTGTAGATTTTGTGAAGTTATTTTCCAGTTTAGGATATTACTTGGTTACATTTTGTTCACATTTCTGACATTTTATAATTTAAATGTGTGAATTGTATGAAAAAACTGCTCAGCTAGAAAGAAGTAGTCATTATATAGCATGATACATGTGTGCAGTGCAGTCATGCTTCTCAGCTACTTAAACTGAAGATCAGTTTATGCACCAATTGCATTTAAATTAAATGAGAAAATGTATGGATCAAAAAAGAATATAGACTACAATTTCCATATGAATGCATAATGAAATGGTTCATTTCCTCAAGAAGTATTTTCCTTTCGAAAAGCATCATCAAACTTCAGCTAACTAATTACGTTTGTAGAGCTTATTTGGAGTGCCTTATTATTTAAATACCTTTTTTCTGAAAGTGTAATTCCCTCCTGTGGCCGACCTCATGATGGCCAGCCACATTGGAGAAATGCACTTGCTGGTAAATAAGGAAAATTAGCCTAATCTCTTCATTCAGAGAATTCTCCTGGATTTCTGTGTTTGAATTAATTACTACTTTAAATGATACATTCTGTTTATTTTAGATGTTTGTACAAACATCTGTGTAAGTGTGTTTGTGTGTATATACATACATTGTTTGTTTGGGCTCTTTTTTAACAGAACCATCTCAGTGTTTTTTCAGCAGTTAACCCACTTGCTTCAAGTATAACTTCCAGTCTGGCCTCCAGCGTTGGATCAGATAGTTCATCTCCTACAACTGTCTCTGCTATCGGTGCCAAAGCTCTCCCATTCTATTCTGGCAGTAACACAGTTGAATCAGTAATAGGTAAGTCTTAACATTTAATCTCTGATTTTACCATGTTTTGTTGCATTATTCAATTCAACATAGGTTCAAAGAGCTTTATTGGTAAAGACAGTAAGGTACACACCTGTTTTATTGTATGTAATTAAAAGCAATATCTGAAATTTAATTTAAAAGTTTTCACCCAAAATAATTATTTTTCACAAAATCTCCAATGTGAGTATAGGAATGAGTGAATGGGACATTTAAACTGGAATTTTGGCATTGGTATTGGCCCCCCAAAAAAGGGGTAAAACCTGCATAGCGCAACTCACTGTGTTGCTGGAAGTAAAAGTACTGTCTCCTCAACTTCTGTTGGTGGGCTGAGGAGATTTGGCTTCTTGTTTTTTAATGCTACCATAGCAGGTGCAATTACAGATTTTGCTGTGTTCACATGAAAATGGGAGATTTTTCTTTGGCTGACTGAATATTCTCCAGTTTGGTTATTTGTATGTTCAAGGACAAAGTCTTTTGTTCCCACTATGTGGGCCAGATCTGGTGCTGTTATGGGTGCACAAGACAGATTCTGGAAAATACTAACTTCCAAAATTTCCAAATTTCTGTCGTTAGCCCCAAGCCTTTCTCATGCTTCCAACCAGTGAGGCTGTTTATGTGCAAAATGGTAAAAGGAGATAAATATTTCAGTAATATTTAGAAACTGGGAACTTCGAAACTGGTCATGGTACTCCTGCTGTGGTCTCACAGGTGCTGGATATAGAGGAATAATCACTTTTCCCAACCTGCTGGCTACACTTTTGGTAACGCAGGCCAATATGCTGTTAGCTTTTATTGCCACAGAACATGCTGAATGTGTCATTCATCAGAATTCCTAGTACTTTTTCTGGAATGCTGCTTTCTGATCATTTGGCCCCCAGCCTGTGCTGTTGCAAGGGATTATTCTGTCCCAGGTGCAGCGTTATTGTATTTGCCTTTGTTGCACTTCATGAGGTTTCTGTTCTCCAGCCTTTTGAGATCCCTCTAAACCTCAGTCCTGGCATCACACGTATAAGCTGCTCCCCTTAATTTAGTGTTATCCACAAACTCCTTGAAATTTGTGGCACTTCTGCACAGAATGTGGTTTATTCAGGAGGCTGTGGCAGGAAAAGTCGGGGTTTGAAAGATGCTGCATTTCACATTCTGTGGTGTAAGTCACGTGAGCAGGGAGTTGCTGTGATTAGCTGGGGCACTTGAAGCTTTCTGTGTTTAAATCGATGTGTAGCAGCGACCAGGAGACTGCAGGCAGTGAGTCAGCACTTCGGCATGGTAAGTTAGGCATTCGCTCCTTTAATGTTTTAGGAAAGAAATCTATGCAGAATATTAAATGATAGATCTTTTTCTGCAGTCTCACAAGTGTCTAGCTTGCTTTCTTTAAAGGCTTGTTTGATGAGCTGTTAGAAAAGAAAATAAATTTTAAATTCTTATTAAATTTCAGAACTAGAATGAGTAGAATTTTAGGTTTTTTTCTATGCAAGTAATGTAGTTTCATCAGCTTACAGTTAATATTTTAAGATATACTATGGAATGAAATCACATTTTTGTCAGGATAAACATTGCTTCTGGGATAAGTAGAGGCTAGTTGGCTGTAACAAGTTACTCATATAACAATAAAAACCACGGTCTAATTTCTGTACATGAGATCAGGTGCTAATTCAGTATAATTTTTAAAACATGATATGCTAAACAAGTATTGCAAAGTCATTTAAGCAGCTGTGTTTCCCATGACCCCGTGTGATTATATTATTGAGCATAAGAGACTTTTGATTCCTCTGAGTTAGAATATGCCTCTGCTTCTCTACAGATGATTTTCTGAACCAGTTTTCAGCATGCTATGTATGTTGACAGAAAATTAAGTGTAAAGTACACATCTCATGTCTGTATAAGTTAGTGTACTTTATGATAACTGTGTAGCTCTTGGTTTTTTTTCCTTAAAAGAATTTCATAGATACATAAATTCTTTTTCCCGAGTTCTGCTTCATGCATATGCAGGATGGCATTGAAAATACAGTGCTGCATGTAATCTGAATGGAGCAGAAAATTAAGGCGTTATTGTAGAACAGAAAATAAATACGTAATGTTCTTGTAGGATGTGGTAGATTGAAGAATCTTAAAAAAAAAAAAGGGATAGAAAAAGAGCTGCAGCAAGGGACGGGACTAGGTGATTATGGGAAAAGGGTGATGAATGGATTTGGGTAAAGGATTAGGGGAAATGCAGGACAAATTAGCAAGGACTGAGGAGGCTTTGTCAGACAGCGGGGGCTGTAGCCCTTTCTGTGGCCCTTTATCTTGATCTCAGAGGGAGCCCCAAACCCTCTCTGCTCCCTGAGTCCCAAGGCCTGAGGTCCCAAGAGCTGGGGAGGAGAAGGGTGCAGGGCAGCTGGGAATAAGCATACTGATTAGACAGAACTAGTATTTAGCAATGAGGCTTGGACAGTATGTTGAAAACTGAGGAATGATGGAGTGGAAGAAGGCATATTGCTGCAGTTTGCATCTGTCAGAGTCAAGGGAGATTGGTTAAGTTGTGTGGTTTTGTTCTGGTAAAAAAAAGAAAGCAGCATAATCTGAGAACTGCAGCTAAAGGCTGCAGGGTATTTGAAGTCCTATAAAATAAAAAAAATAAATAAATGAAAATATTTTTGAGGAGAATAGAGAAATTAGGTAAGCAAAGTGTCAAAGGAGACAGATTTGGAGAGGAATAAATAGGAATGGGCAGCACTGAAGGGAAATGACTCAAGGGGTAGTAGGGAGAAGGTGGGACCTTGAACATTAGGGGACATCTGCCAGCCTGTTGTCTATGTTAGGTTCTGGGTGGGGCTCCCCTGGGAATGTTTTGGTTCCTTCCCTGCTTTCCATTGGATGCTCAAGCCTGGGGTTGTTGCCTGTCTGGGAGACTTGCCATTCAAGGAAAATCGGTCTCTCCTTTTGCTTCCCATATATGTTGTGATCTAAAGATGCTGCCTGTGTTCTCTCCCTGCACTCCACTGACTTTCCACCACGTGAAGTGGAATCTGAGAGAGAGGGAAGGTATCACAAATTGAGCTTCAAAGTCCAGATAATAAACAGTAAGGAGACGTGTCGTCCTTTTTGTGGTAGGGCAAGTGGCAGAATGAGTTAAGGCCTCACACAAGGAGAACGAGACAGGTTAGTGATTTAGTAAGGTTGCAGGCTTAAATTCAATCTACTGTTTGAGCAGTATGATTTTTGTCAGCCTCACTCCATTCTGTTCCTGCTTGTCATACTTGCGCAGCAACATACTGAGCCAGACACTGCAAATAACTTCAAATATTAATAACATCTGGGTGATGTGGGGAATTGCAAGAGCTTGAAAAAAAACCAGTTTGTTTTCCTGTTTAAAGATAATGATGGCGCTCGTAATGAGATTTTAAAGCCTCTCTTTTCATGATTGAGAGAATTTTGAATTTTTTGAAAGAAGGTGGAACAGCTTCATTTGGTGAAAGTGAGAGGGATCTCTCAGAATATCCTGCAGCATAATGATGAGAGGTTTGCTCTCACAGGTGTATGGTGTTTTTGCACAAAGGATGTTGAAGCAGGTTCACATGTGTGACAGTTTATTAGTGGGTTGCGTAGCTGATGGCACGTAATGGTGAAAATTATTTCCAGATAAATACAAAAACGTAAGAAAAGAGAGATAGTAGAAAGGGAAGGAGAAAACTATCCCAGAGGCCAGGTGGGAAAAGCAATGACAGGCAGAGCAGACGAGCATCCTCTCTTGGGCATCCTCTCCAGTGCAGTGTCTGGTTCTCTCCCACATAATACTTTTCCCATATTAACTGTATTAACAATAGTTTTCCTCCAGACTGTCCCAAACTCCTTATGGGCTCTTCCTGCTTATGATGTTATCAGTGTTTATTGGAGCACACACTGGTTGGTGGATGTGTGCTAATTGGTTGTTGACCGGTGTCCAAAGATATTACTGGGTCCCTCTAATACAAATGAAAAGCTACAATCAGGAGCAGAAGAGGAGAAAGGAAGCGTGGTTCTCACACCAGTGGTGGGTGCCAGACAGTGAGCGTAACAAGATGGTGAGCATGAGAACATGCGAGGAAGCACACAGCCCCAGAGGCTCTGGAAGGAGCCAGTGGGTGGAAGGCAGGATGGGCAGGGGAAAGTGTTGGAGATGAAAGGCTCTTACCTGTGTAAAGGCACAGTGCAGCAATGGAGATCCCAAACCCGGTATGGAAGAGGGGCTTTTAATCTGGGTTTCAGACAGCACTTGTGGCCACTCTAAGCCTTGAGTCATCAAGTAAAAGAAGGCCCTTTCTCCACTCCTTACTGTACTGTATAGAGGGACTGGCTTAGGCACCTCTCTCCGATAGAAGGTTATTGCTGGAAAACTTGGAAAAGTTAGGGTGTAGCCCTTCAGGCCAAAATGATGATGCAGAGAGAGCTTCCTCCCTGTGACTGCTGGACACCAAGCTGCTTTGGTGTACTGCAGAAAGATAAGGCGTATTGTTTGGGCACAGCTCTGTACTAATAAAGTTGTGTTGCTTTTGAGACCAGGACTAGTCACTTCACAAAGTGCTACGTTGACTCTCAGGTATCTTTGTTGTGAGCATCATTGTGTAGTATGTGAAGTTTATCTCTTGGCTGGTAGCTTGCTCTGGCCAGCTTAGGCTGCTTCGGGCTGGGCATCCTACTTCTAGGTCTGTAACTCCCTTCACATACTACCTGGAGCTCCGAGACTGTGCAGCCCGTTAGATAGCCTCGTCAACATGAGACAGTGCCTACACATAATAGCACTGCACTCATCTCACATTCATGATCCAAATGATTCAATTTCTGATCTTTAGCACTTTTACAACTGTCTAGTATTTCTGCCAAAGATTTTCTGCAGGTTACAGTGCCTAATGTTTAGGATTAGGCTATGAGAGAGGAATCAGTTCTAGTTCCAGAGGGATCAAGAGATCCCTTTTGGATCTTCTGTAAACTTTTACACAAGCCAGTGTGTCTTTTATTTGTTTGTTCCTTTTCAGCTTATTTAGGCTTTCTGTGAGTTTTTAGTAACGATTTTCAACGTAAACCTAAACATTCTTTATAAAGGTGATCACTATCACTGACTACAGTGACTGGGATGGTCACTTCCATACTTGTAAAGTCAGTATTTATCCAGACTTCTCACCAGCTTAAAGAGCTGCAGTAGTCTAAATATGAGTTTTTCCTTTTAGAAAATACCGTGTGTCCGTAGTGTGCTTAGGATTATGACCTAGATGCGAAAGCCCTATGATGGAAGTACTAACAAAAATAGGCAAAGTTTCCTCATTTCAGCCATCATGACAGTTCTATGGATAATTCAAGGATAATTCATTGATACAATGTTTTGCTTAACAGGTTCTGCTTTAGATCTGCATTTTAATGATGTCAACGTCGCATCCATAGATAGAGAATTAGAAGATCAAGAAGGCAGTGACCTTGGATTAGCAAGTAAGTCATCCAATTTCTAAAATTATACTCATTTAAAATATCCTTCTTTCTTACCTTTCCAAACTTTCACTCATTGAATAGTTACAGACAGCAAAGACTTTGAAAAAAAGTCCTCAGTTTTGTTCCAGCTGTTTATGGTGTAAAGGGATTGCACCGCTGTCATCCTGTCTGTATTTTACAAGGGATCACTCTAGTAAATGTTTTGTTGTTTATTTGTTTTTATTTTAACATGCTTAATGACATGGGCTGAAGGGCAGACAAGTTGATGGAAGGACTTATGTGCACTCACAGGAAGGCATTAGTTCCCACATGCTCGGTGCTGCGAAGTCTGGCAGCAGCCAGTCTGTGCTGTGGGGACTGACAGCACTTCCACGGTTAGGTTGTTCCTGAGAGGGGGAAGTGGGGACAACTCCTGAGGAGAAACAGCTTGCAACATTTAGGACTTCAATACTTGCAAATTAGAGACTGAATCTTTCTATGAATCTAACCTGGAAGGAGCAATTGAGTTGAAGGTCTGCTGAAAGTATTCATCTGATACTGCCCTTCGTACAGACCTGGAAAGAAACTGATAATGTCTGCGCTTTCAAATTTATTTGACTAAATTATTATTAATTTTTACTTTGTTTCAAACTCAGTTTTCATATAGTGTTAAGTACATTTGACATTTAACATCTGCTGAAGTATGTAAAGTCTGATTATTATGCTTTTATGATTTTCAGAGTATGTAGTGTCATTTGCTTAACTCTAGTTTATATATTAAAATTAAAACCAAATTTTTCTTAATCCTTTAAGTTTCAGTTTCTCCACTTGCATTAGTTGATGGCTGTAAAAATGAGTAAGTTGAATAGCCTGATCTGAAAAGTGTTTTCTCTTTCTTTATAGCTGCAGATGAGGCCACTGCTGTGTAAAGCTATAAATTCAGTTTTTCAGGCACTTGGAAAACTACCTTCAAGTGTTCAATTTAAAAAATATTTTTGCAATAGGAGATAAATAAAAGTTTGAGGTTTTTTAATGGAAGGTATTTGAATATATGATTTAATTTACATTTGATACGGTTTTCAGAAAAATACTTACAGAGAGCTGTGTGCTGCTTTGGAACAAATGGTAATTTTTTTTTCTTTTTTTCTTCCCTAACGCATACATAGGTCAAAGATTACTGGGAAGTTCAGCACCTGTCAATATTCCAGGCTCTCTTGTCCGTTCCTCATCTTTACATTCATCATCATCCCTTTCAACCTCTCCGCTCAGTTCTCTTTCACAATCCCTGTCTCAGTCTTTTGTTTCATCCACCGCGGCTCCGCACCACCAGCAGCCTCAGCCTTTGAAAACAGACCATAGTATGTTGGGCACCTCGGCCTCCTCACATAACTCTCTGGGTAAGTTGAAGGCTGCACTTTGAGTATTGTAAGAGCCAACTCAGTGGCAGGTAAGAAATGCTCAGTCCAAGGCTTTACATGTGTTTTATGACTTACCAGGACAGCAAAGCCCACTATTGTAATCAATGACACTAGTGATAATGGAGTTAAAGGTAGTATGTGGGAGAAAGTTCAAGGAGTGAATTCGTAGTGAAGGGAAAAAAAAAGAAGAGGAGATGTTTGCAGAGATGTTTGAAAGGAGTGAAATACAGCAGTTGGTATACAGGCAGCAGGAATGCATTTTAGCTGCAGCCTTTTGCTAAAGGAAAATACAAAACAGAAAAAGAAAAAAAAACTAAAATGATGTATGAACTGCCGGGAGCAAAGCTTTTTCTATATAAATGAATTCCCACTCTTCCTTCCTTCTCTTGTGGACTGTTCTGTCTTTTATTAAAAGCGGCAAGAAAAAAACACATGGTAAGTCTCCCGAATTGTTCTAAATACTGTAAACATTTTCCAGACTGTCACAGTTCTGAAGGCAGTGAAATAATATTATGAGTCTTGCAGATAAAAGTATAAATTTTGTGTATGTGGCACATGTGCGTTTGTTCTGCCTGTGAAACATTTTGCAGCAGGGGGTGCAGAAAGATTATTTTTTCTACCTTTATTTTACAGGTTTAAATGGTGTTACAGGGAGCATTTGGGACTTTGTAACTGGGAGTTTCTCTCCTAGTCCATCCCCAGTACTAAGTAGTGGCACGACCCCCTCAATAAGTTCAAACACCAGTGGGAACGAACTAACTCGAGTTAGACAGGAACTTGATGATGCCAAGAGAAAACTAAAACAATGGGAAGAATCTTGGCAACAAGTAAAACAGGTATGCTAATGTATGGTAATATCAATTTATTTATTTTTAACAAAGCAGCAGCTCCTGCTGCTTTTTCTTCTTACACATCTTCTTATCCTTGGACCCAGAGTTTTATTGCAGTCTGTCAAAGGAATGTTTTTTCCATCTTCAAAATGAGCTGGCGGCATAAACGAAACTGAGCTTTTTAAAGGCAACTCATTTTCTGAAAGCTGATCTGCCTCTCTAGACCGGGACACTTGCACATATCCAGGATAGGGCTGAACAACATCAAGTATATATATAACTGCCAGCCTCTGCATTTCCTTCCCCTCACATTGCACTCTCTCACAAGGCGTAGCTAACTAGCTGCACTAGATTTTGATAGTTTTCAGTGTCTCTTGACATTAAATTGTGAATCTAACATTTAAAATATATTCCATTTATAGAGCTCTGAAAAGGCTTCTGGCTGTTTACAGACAACTAACAGTGTCATAACTAAAAATTACATTAAGACAAAACAAGAGCAGTTGTTAATTAGAAGGTAGGATAAGAAGGGAGAAGCATTAAATTGACAGTAAATGCATTGTTATGTCTAATATTAGAGATTACCTGCATCTTCGAAGGCTTCTGAATTTGCTCTTCTGTTGTTAATTTTAAAAAAAAGTATTTTTTATGTTCTGGAACTCTGTTTCTCCCAGGCATGTGATGCATGGCAGAAAGAGGCTCAAGAAGCAAAAGAACGTGCAAACATCGCAGATGCGGACAAACAACTCGCTCTTCAGAAGAAGGAGGAAGTGGAAAATAAATTGAAAAAGCTGAAGGCGCAATTAGCTGCTTGTCTATCTACTACATTACCTTATATGAAAAACTATGGCGATATAGAAAAGATATCCTTGCCAAAGCTCCGTTCCTTACAAAATCGGCTGCACTTAGATTTAGAAACAATAGATGAGGTGAGTTTCTTCATCTGCATAACTATTTTTTGATTAACTGAAACTGGCAGCTCAATAACCTTCAATGGCATATTTATGCCAGGTTTCATTTCAGAGTGTTAAGTCTTTCGTTTCTGGACTAGAGGATGGGTCAGGTTTCTCAGCCTAATGGATTCTTCTAAGCTTCTGATCAGCTATCAGAACAAATTACAAGTGATTCACAAGAATTCTTGGAGGAATTGAAAAAAACATATTTAAAGCCAGCTTTTACCCCCAACATTTTGGGCACTACCTAAATAAATGAAAACAGGTACATTACTTTCACTTGTTTAGAAGATAGGGGCTGAGGTTTCCTGCTAGGAGTTTGTGTAGTCAGAGAGGCCAGTACAGAGTAGTTAACATCAGAAGGGTCCTCTGGAGATCATCCAGTCCAACCCCCTGTGCAAAGCAGGGTCAGCTCAAGCAGGTAGCTCAGGGCCTTGCCCTGTAGTGCTTTGAGTATTTCCAAGCATGGAGAGTCCACCACCTCTGTGGGAAACCTCTTCCAGTATTTGACCATCCTCACAGTAAGAATATGTCTATGTAGAATTTTCTGTATTTTAATTTGTGCCCTTTGCCTCTTCTTTCACTGGATACCTCCGAGAAGACTGTCCCTATCTGTCTTACTCCCTCCCATCAGGTATTTATACACACCAGTAAGATGTCATCTCTTCTCAAGGCTAAACAATCCCAGCTCTTTCGGCCTCTCCTCATGTCAGATGCTTCAGTCCCTGAATCACCTTTGGGTGATAATTGCTGTACTTCACTTTCTCTCAAACCCAGACTCAGTTTCTGCCAAAATTGAGGATGCTCTTTTGCTGCCAGAGGGAGGGCATTTCTTAGGGCTCTCACAGCTGGGACTATCCTCTGAGCACACCAAGGGAGATAATAATGACCATGCACTGCTCCACTTATTATTGCATCACTTATTTTGTATAGTCCATTATTATTTATTATTATTAATTATTATTTCTTCCATTACTGTAAACTGTCTTTATCTCAACCCACAAGTTTTTTCTCTTTTTCCTCCCTCTTCTCTGTACCAGGGAGCAAGTGAACAAAGAGCTGTGTGGTCCTAGTTGCTGGGTAGCCAGTTAAACCACAACTCTGTCATACAAAACCACTGTCCTTTATGTTGCTAAATTAGAAATTTATTTAGAACAGCTAGACGTAAATCTGCTAGAATGCAACTGTGTATTTTTGGAATAGTTTTTACTGAGTGCCATAATCTTTTTACAGGTGATTTTTCAGCTACAGTCAAAGAAGTGTATCGTGTGTCAGGAAGGTGATCGTAGCATTATCCTGAATCCATGTCAACACTATGTACTCTGTGATCACTGTGCAGCTGCACAAGAAGAATGTCCCTGCTGCAAGAAAAAAAATAATCTGTGGTAACATACAGGCATAGTACTCATATCATGTTCATGAATTAAATAATTTTATGCGTTTGTATTTTGTATAAGAATTATATCACTCATAATTAATCCATTTAATAGTGCTAGACTGATTGCCATTTTGATGTGAGAAACTTAATTGCTTTAAGATAAGAGAATAAGGCTTGTTCACCTCTACATATCAACTTCAGTCATTTGCTGAGGTTCTGTAGTCTCAAGGTTCTTTCATTCCCCCCAATCCCATCGCAGCCTTTTCTGACTTCTACCTACATTCCTAGTGCACAAGCTACTTAGGTTCATTTGCACTGTAATCACTTTGTATAAATCTTACCATAATGCCTGAATGAAGTGTTTATACCTGTTATTTTCATTAACAGAAGATGGATACGTAGCTGCAGTAACTACACACTCGAGGACAAACGGCCCTGTGGCCACGTCCGGAGTGTGTGTGGAACGCCAGAGCCAGTATTTTGGAATCGGTCTAACACTATGTTTACTTGGATGTTTGGAAAAACTCTTGATTAATATAAAAGCACTTTTTAATTATTGTGTTTTGTTAGAAGATATGTTGTAAATTGCTTCAAGCTGCTTTCTAGGTCTTATGTTTATTTTTTAATATGCAATAATATGATGTGTTATATGTGTACTGTGAATTTAAAATATTTCACATGGTTTTACTGTTAAATCACAATATGATTAAATAGAAATTACAACTTACCTAGTTTTTTTACAATTTATAAGTTAACTGTTACTGTAGTATTTATAAATGTACCAGCAGAGACAAAACCAGTGAGGCATATATGCTTTCATATTCAAATTTCAATGTTTTCAATTTTGTGAAACAGATCAGTTTTAGTAAACAACTGTGCATTTGCGTATTTCCCTCAGTTTGGATGTTTGTAGTCTTAAAGTTTTTGTACATCTCCTAACCTATGTGGTACTCATCGGGAGCAGATATGATATATATAATATTACCAAGTGCCTATGCCCAATATCCTATAAAATGGCAGAAGACATAAAAAAAGAATTTTGCAAATAATTTCTATTGCTTAATTTTGTATTGAACAATTTGACAATAACTAGAATACATCTCTTGCTTTTATAAATATTTAAAAATACACTTTTTTCAGTAATGAAGTAATGCATGTTTGAAAGGAGCTACAAAATTATTTGAGTATGAAATCAGGCAGCGGCACTTTGACACAGTGATTCTTTTAAAAGGCGGTAATATCCTTACTTCACCCTGGTAGTTGGGAACATGCAATTCAGGAGGAGAAGTTAGTTACTGCATGTTAACACTGTATATTTTTACTTTTCTTACCTGGAATAATTGCCTGCATTACTCCTTTTTCTGTTAACTTCAGGTGTGACACTAGTACAACTTCGGTTGAAATGACCTACTACTGTGTTACATGATTTGCATCTCGGTATTGCTGTAGTCAGTACAGGAGTGAGTTCACTCGGGCAGCAAAGAGTTAATCTACTTAAAGTTCAGTCCCAAGATGGACAGTGAAGTTACTGTTGTCAAAATAGAGCTTTTAGAACTGTGTCAGCATTAAATAAAGGGCCCAAGCCAATAGTACTGAAATCACTTATTTCCTTTTGGCTTTAGTGTTCTTTGTAAAAAGGCTTGAGTTAGTTCTCACAGAAACGTGCGATGATTTTTTGCTAAATGTACAGATTTGTCACTGCTTTCCTAAGACATGTCAATCTATCTGCAGGAAGGTTGGAGACGTTTTGGGAAGGGAGAACTAGGATAAAATACTTAATACGTTTCTACTTGCTTCTGTTTTAAGCTTGCTGAAAGCTTGAAGCTTGCTTTCAAGCTTGCTTGCTTTTGTCTGAAGATCACTTTAAAGACCAAAGTTGGGTTTAATAATGTGATTTTGTTGACTTTAACACAGTTTCTCTAAAACATTTGTACTGAGAAAAGCATAAAATTGGACTGTATTTGCATTTGCAAACACACTTTTCTGTCCTAAAATAAGATACTGCCATTTAAAACATGTAGCCAGCTTTGGACTTTTTAAAAAAGGAATTTGGATCACCAAGTTTGGCTGTAGGTATCAATGTATTTTTTTGCATCTGTGCAGTCTAGGACAAAGACTGATTTTTTTTGAACCTTAACAGCATTTTGGACTAAAGCAAACTTAGCTACGTAAGGGTTTTTTGTTGTTGTTGTTTTTTTAAACAGTGAGCGAATCAAAGAATAATGTGTAATTAGAGTTTGAAATTATGTTACAGTATTTTTCAAACAAGCGGTTATTTTGGACACTGGTTTACTAATATTTATCTAGTGTGGAACAGAATTCTGCGACCATTGTGCTCACAAAAATGGTTAGAAATATCTTAGTGAAAATTTTTGCTTTGGTATTTTAGAAGAAACCAGCTTAGGCAACATGGTGCTGCCCATATGCAGCTCTGTGACATTTGTTACCCATGAGATATGGAAGCGTGGTTTTGTGCCGTCTTGTCAAAGGTTATAGTTCTTCATGTGTATTTTAGCGCACTTGCCTGTGTCCTAGGGCTATTTTTTTAATTGTAGTAACAGGCGATTTCCCTAATCTTGTGACAACGAAAAAGGAATGTAAACAGCACTTGCGGTGTGAATTGTCACATTGACATTCATAGTTTATATGTGCTGCATTTTTCTAGGAAATAAACTAATACGTTTAGTCTGTTGCTTTTTAAAGTTGTATGTTTTGTGTTTTACAGTGATGGATCTTGAAAATAATGATGTGTGTCCCATAGAAATATCAGTACTGAAAATTTCGCAGGTGTTCCCTGTAAGTTTCTTTGGTGCTGAATTACAGACACATTTAAAAACTATCAACAAACCCTTTTGTGGAGAAGGAAAAGCACATACCAAAGAAACAGACCTAGGGGTGAAATTCTGGGACTGGGCAGCTTGCTGTAATTACAGACGAATCCTTAGGTAATCACTTGAATCATCATCACACACAGCAGTCATATGAAAATAATGCAGTTGTTCTTCACAAAATTCTTTTTGTGAGGAATCACAAGCAGGTTTTTTCTATCTTATTAAAGCAAGTCAACTGCAAATACAAATAAATACCTACTTTTACACCAGTACTTTACAATGGAGGACAATAAAATACATGCAGTTGACTGGAGACGACTGTTTGGGAGAAGTCAGAAGTGAAAACTGACCTCTGTGAGTATTCGTCCTTGTGCTATATACACTGTCTAGAAACTGGATACGTTACTATTATATTTTAGCAAGACTTACTGTGTGGTAATTTGCTGAAGTCACAAAATACATAAAGCAAACTAAATAGATTTTTCAAGATTCATTTTGGTATTTGACAAAGTTCTGTGTTAATTTATGTAAGAATATAATTTTTAATGTGAATGCCATTATGTTGTCACAATTATTTTAGCCTGGGGAATAATAGATTAAAATTGTGATTTCTCAGGGTTTCTACAATTAGGAGCTGTAATTTAACCGGAAGTATGCTAATTACAGATAGATCCCAAGCTGCATGTTATAGGCTTATTATTAGTCTTCTTTGGATATCAGATTATTAAGGACATACTTGTTTTGTTCTATATTGCCATTCAGAGTATCCTAGTATTAAATATAGGTAGTACTATTATTACTGTCACACTATGCTTGTGTAACTGTGGTCATCATCAGACCCTAAATAAATACAGAATTTTTACTCATATTAATTTATGGAAGCCGTTAATGTTTTGAGTGTACAGACAGAAATGATTTTGTGAATGAAATTGTTCTTAATACAAAACATATTATTTATAATGCATACTCATTTACTTGTAGTGAACTGTTTAAGATTGTTAACCCTTGTTAAAACTTTTCTACACTATAGCGTTTATGCAATGGTTTACAGAAGTCATGGAATTATTTTTATTACCAACATGGAAATAAAATTTTGATCTTTATTTCTGAGGTATACTGTGTTCAGAGACTCAAAAAATTACAGATACGTTTTCATCTGCAATCTAATTATGGCAATCCCAATCATTTCAGGGTTTCAACCACTGGGATTGGCGTTTACTGGTTCAGAGGAGAAAGAGCTCTAACTGTGATAGAAACGGATTCAGCAGAACAGTCTACAAGACAAGAAGCTGTCAAAGTAATTAAAACTTAATCACTTTTCCATTCCATTCTTCTCTGTACAATGTCCTAAGAACATACAAAGTGTCCTACTGGGCTGGAGCCATCATTCTAAGTCTGTACTGCTATTCTGTCCCTGATAGTGGCAACAGGAGATGCTGTTTAGGAGGAGCACACAAGTCTCTCCTCTTTCCGCAGTCCCTGCCTCTTGGATCCTCCAGTGTCAGGGATGTTAAAAACTGCAGCTGACTTAGACTCACCTTATACAAGATGGCAGCTTTGTACCTTCATAAGATGCGGGGAATGTGACAGCATACAGGAGTGAGGATGTGGATTCACCAAGGGTTTCTGGAGCTTCTTGTCCTGTCATACAGGTCCCTCCTGGTAATGCCCAAGACTTTTCCAGACTTTTTGTTTTCCCCAGCAGACACTGCACAACCTGCCAGGCAAGTAAATTAAAGCAGGTTACTAAAAAGTAATGCTGGCCTTGCACAAGAAATTCAATAATGAGGGTGAGGACAGAGTGGATGGAACAATCCCAAAAAGGTGGAAGGGACAGAAAGATGCACGTGGTGACTTACTCCCACGTAGCTTGGTGACAAAGCTGCAGCACCTCATGCCTTTTGGCTGTTCACTTGCCTTCCCTGTACACCCCCAGGCCTCGCCCTGCAGCACCCACAGTCATGTCCCCGTTGGCCTTCAGATGGCCTCAGATTTTGAGGACGTTTGAGGCACCTGGTGGCCCCTGATTCTGTTCTGGTGTGTCCCAGAACCCCAGTTCACACACTGCCATGCCTCCTGACAGTGGGCGAGAGCCAGGACCAGTGGGGAGGTGAGAGTGTGCTAAGGAACAGCGTGCCTACAAACAGTCTAACGAGTATTGTCAAGGGCAGCAAAAACATTATGATTACTCTTCAGCTTATTGAGCCTATTCATTAAATGTTTTCCTCAATTTAAGCTTCCTTGATTTTATACATTTAAAATTAGAAAACTTTTAACTTCCAAATGTCATGACTAGATCCATGGCTTGAAGCTAATCCAAGTCACAGTAAACATAACCCACAAATACGCAGTAGTGAAAACCCAACCGTCCACCCACTGCCTTTCTAAAAAGAGGCAACTGCTTCAGTTCAAAACCTGGGTGACAGGCATCTTTATAAAAAAAATAATTTAAAAACTTCAGCTGTAGTGACATATCATTATCTATCACCTACCCAAAATCTCAGCATAAAGGATTTAAAGCTGAGATACTCTCAAGTTCCCAGACGTAACAAACTAAGATATAAAGCAGTACCTGTAGTCCTCAGGGATGGGGATAAACAATCAGTTACACATCAAAATCATATAAACATAATGGATACTTACTCAGAAAGTTTGGACTGAAAATTGGTAACAGTCTCTTCAGTAAACTCTATCTCTTCAACACCATTTCTTGAATTCCTGGAACACTTTGCATAATTAGCACCAGAGATGCACACAAATTAGGATTGACTAAAGGAGAGTGTTACAATTACAAAATAATACTGCCTTCATTTGTCAGATGCTCTAATGTTAATTGCAAGGATTCTGAACTGTAGTTTCTTAGCCATTCTTCCATGGTTTGCATCTTTTTAGACTGTATTTTCTTCATTTGTGCTTTCTATGGATCAAAAAAGAAAAAAATTAAATGCAGTAGGAGAAATGAAATGTGCTGTTCAAATGTGACAAAAACATAACTCCTAAGGATGGCTGCTGGTAGGCAGTTCATATCCAAGAACAAAGTAATTTTAGGTACTGGCATACTCTTTTTGGGTGTGGAATGCAAAGGAAAAGAAGGTTTCGGAATACCCTCAGACTGAGCTAAAAGGAAGGGGAAGGAGAGCTTAGTTTGGAGACAGGAAGAAGACAAGAAATAGGACAGCTTAGTAAAAGAAGAAATAAAAGAAATACCCCAGAGAGGAAGAAAAATTAAGCATCTCCAAAACTCAGCTCACAGAGTTTGAAGGGGTATATACTGTTTTCTGCTTTTCTAAAGTAAAATGCAGCATCAACAGCTGATCTAAATTTATTGTTTTCCCTGATTTGTTCACAGACTGATTCATCTCTGCAAAGAAACTACATGTAGTTTCTTGACTTTAGTGAAATTCTCTGTGTGTATATGCAAATATATGTAAGGAAACATCGGTTGTCTAGCAGCTTATTTGTTCCCCACTCTGTATTTATAGTCGGTATGTGTTACTTTTCCATTTGCTCCATTTAGCAGGAAAACTTGCTTACCAGCAGGTCCTGTATCTTGTTGATATATGTTATGAGCAATCCATCATGTGGTCCTACATCAGATGTAGTAAAAATCTTGCCACGGTGGATGATCACCCCGTAGACTGGATTTCATGGTCACCCTACAAGACAATGAGTTTTATGGGATGACTTCATTACCCATAATATTTCTGTATTGTCATAAAGTCTTTACTGTTTTTTTCTGTAGAAACTACTTTATACATTGACATATGTTTACACATTCCAAATATTTTGAAGTGACATAGTTCGCAGCTTATATGAGCTACAGTTACTTACTCTATATCTATGTATGGAGTCCCAACAAGAAGTTGTAACAATAACCTTACCCAGCTGTCTCCAAAACCTGATCATTGTCCAACAACTGTGCCATTTTCCTGATGTGCGCATCCATTATATGAATGGACTTAGCCTTGTTAAAAAAAAGAGAAAGGACAAAGTATTAAGAGTTAAAGGGTTAAGTCCTCAGCAATATACACTATTAAAAAAGGTATTAATTTTGTCAACAATTATATGATAATTACATTGCCTGTAGGACAACAGCAAATTAAAAAATAACTGCACAGAGAAGTTGCAATTATCCATCATAGAAAACATTTAGGAATTGTTCTGCACGTTACTTGTTAAGGGATTTTATGCCATGATTATAGGTATGTACAGCTGCTGGGAGACGAAGATTAACCAAAGTAAAACCCGGAGCTGCACGGCTGAGTGTGAGCCATGGCAGGAGCAGGAGAGACAGCCAGGTGGTGAGACAGGGGATGAAAGTGTGCAGGTGAGCTGCCTCTCGCGTCTAGGCAATAAAACCAGAGCCATAAATGATCATAAAACCCTCTTTTTCACTTCGCTGGACTCCTCACCCAGCTCCCTGTGCCCTTCGGCTCCACAGTGGGTGTCCAAGCCACCCTGTCCCCACAGTGTCCTGACCCCAGAACCCTCCTCACCTCACAGGGAAAGGCCCCTCAGCCCATGACCCTGCGCCATGCCCTCCCCAGAGACTCACCTCAGCAGGGAAAAGGCTCCCCCATTCCCCATCCTCCCTCCCCCCCAGCCTGGGCACATCCCGATCCCAGGGTGATGGGGTGACAGGGTGACGAGGTGACAGGGATCCCCCAGGCCCCTTCAGGCCACGGCACCTCCTGGCACTCACCAACCCGGTTCCAGTCAGGGCAGCCGGGGCCAGTCGCTTTAGTAGACAATTTATTTTGATAAACTTGCTCAATAACAAAAATACAAGTGAAGAAAATTATGTTCATTTTATACAGTTTGTATTAACATTTGTTCGGAAATCATTAATTGAAAAATGTTCTAACCAATTAGAAAACAATCCTCAGTACAGGCCGGGGCGGGGGACGCAGACGGTCAGGCCTTGAGTGGGGAGTGAGGCGACGCCCAGGCAGGATAACCCGCTTGCAGACACCATTTCCTTCATTATTTTCATCCTTCACAAAGGTTTTAAAGGACAGCTTTCTTTTTGTGTGTGCGTGTATGTGTGTCAGGGTAAACAGTAATCTACAGTTGTGTTCTCAAGTGGTTAAACACTGGCTCTGAAGCACAGGCCTGAGAGGAGGGCCCGGATCTGGTGGCAGCAGAGGTCGGCGCTGAGATGGTGAGTCTCACTAACAACCTCTCCAGGAAATTGCTATTGCTCACCAGCAAGATTAACACCAAAAAAACACGTTAAATGGTTAGACTCTAGCCTTCAGGGAAGGACACCCTCCCCAGGTCTGAGACAAACAGCTGCCAGGCAGCTATTTCAGCTGAGCTCAACAGTAAGATTTATACAGACAAATTAACTAGTTTTCCTTCTGAAGGTATTTTAAGTTTCCGATCTTACATTTTGTTCGCCAAATAAATGACAAAGTGTGCCCAAATTACATTAAGATTGGACCTCAAACCTTTTGGGGGGGGGGAATTTTGAAGCAAAAGACTAAAAAAGAACCTCTAGTGGTGCATGAAATGAGCTGTCCTTCAAAAAGTTAAAAATAATGGCTGGCGGAATCAGAAAAGTTTATGTAAACACTCAACACAAATATGGGATTACCTTTGGAGAAGATTCATATGAAAACATTTGCTTTTCATGAACTGAAAAAGTCTACAGATGGTTAGGCATGTTCAATACGAACTTCCTGTAGTTTAAAACAAAACCTTGTGCAAATAAAACCTATAAATAGTCTTCAGCAGATTTTACAGTGATGCTCTTAGGTATGAAAAGAATGCACACAACTTTAAAACAAAAGTAACAGACATAAGTTTGACAAATGATTGCACCATAAAACAGTGTTTTATATACAGATTACAAGATATGATTTTCTGCTATAAATTAATACTGTACTATATAGTACTTAGTGACCTTATTAAAAGCAACTGTTGACAGCTGTCTCTTCAATTACTGGGTAAGGTCTTTTTAAATGCAGATGGCTGCATCTATTTCTCAATGCTCAAATATTTAATCAAACAATCTACTTGTTAAATCTCTGCTGTCATTTCATAATTCACAGCAATAGCACTGGCAGATCAGGTAAGTTTCCAGCCAGGCAGCCGCGGTCTGGGTATGCTCCAAAATAAGGGCTTATACTTTTTTATTAAATGATGATCCGTTTAATTTAAGCCTAAATCCACTGTATACATGATGTCACTATAACTGAAATAAGTAAGCTGGGGAGTGAGAAGTCTTAGCAGCTGAGAAACTCTCCTCCCCACCCATGTTCCAGTTACAAAAATCTCTTAGAACTATTTACAAGAGTGACATTTCTGAAAAAATTTAAGCTTTTTTTTTTTCCCAACATAATTTATGACCTAAGTTTTACTGAACGCTTCAGCTTAGGATACAGCAGTGATAACACCAAAAATTCTGACAAATCGAGCAGCTGAACCTTGCATTTTATCTCCACCAACATCACTGGGGACTTATAAAGGCTTAAATTAGGAACCAAATTATACTTAAACCATTACTTCCATGTAGGTGCCTGGCTGTATTTACAGATTAGTGCACTTTAGAAAAACTTAGTGATCCGTAAACACTCCCTTCTACCTGTGAGTGAGCTGACTGGAAGAAAACTTCCTTATAGACCATTCCAGTGACCATTTTGTTCAAAAATGCCAAAAGAAAAAAAATACGTAATTCAGCAAATAACCTTTTTGTTTTATAATACCTTGGGAGGGGGAGAGGGAAGAGGTGGAGGAGGAGCACAGGGACCCAGTAGGGTCTGAATGGCACACGGTTTAAAAGAATTGTGCAAACTGTCTTATTTTCACACTTAAGCTTATCAGATAAGTGATGATTCTGGAAACTGTTGATTGTATTTTACCAACAAACTCATTCTAAAATACACTTTCACTAACATTTTAGAAAAACGTCTATTCAGTAATGCAGTTCTTCTAATAAGCTCAATGAAACATCACTTGAAACATAGCATTTTTTTTGTTTTCATAATGAATCTCAGGTAAACCACGTATTAACTGGAAAATACTGAAAATACTGATAGTGCAGGCAGCTTTCCTGCGACACTGAATTGTATTTTCTGCAAGGTGAGAATGAGTAGTGAATTAAGACATCTATGGATTCAAAGGTTTATTCTTGTGTTGAAAGCTAAAACTACCTTTAGTGAGGAATATTTACTCCAAATTTGGGTGGCCCTTAATCCACATTTAAAGTAACAAATTTAGTAACCAAGGTATATATTATTGAAACAATTATATTGCTCTTTTTTTTTGTAAAGATGAATTAATAATTAAAATGGAAAAGAAAATAATCCATCTTTGCAGTGGAATAGTGTTTGCATTACTTTAAACATTGCATTTTACATGTGCTAGAGAAATGCTTACCTATGGTAAAATGCTGTGCTTGAACATGTACGAATGCTCATGTAACAATGCAGTAGAAAAAGAGACTTTCTGTACAACAGTTGCTAATATTTTAAATAGTGTCAGTTTCCCAAAATTAGGATTTTAACTTTAAGGTATGACATGATCTCACCTTCTACCCTCATATACAAATAAATTACCATAAAAAGAATTTTAGCTTAACTTAAAATTGCACCTAGAAAGGCATGGGATCGCTTGTACCTATTACAAAAACTGTTAAAATCAAGGGCTGCTACAAAGAATGAGGTAAACTGAAGACTCTCAGCTATGTGGCCTTCAGAGAAATGGCTTTTTTCTATTGAGTTCTAGTTTTGCACACCACAGTGTTTTGCTAGCAAAGCGTTCTGAGTTCTTTTCCAGGAACCATTTGTATGTATATACATATATATACATATATGTGTATATACACACACACACATACACACACACTGTATACTGCATCAGCAAAATATATATATATTTATATATATATATTTATATAAATATAAGGAAGAAATCCCCCTCTGAAATGTTCCTTAGTGTTTTCCTAGAGCTTACGGGGGAGGAGGGGATGTATGTCTTCTTGCTGTTCCATACATTTAGAGAACATGTTTTGATCTATTGGCTTCTTGGTGCAGTAATGCAAGATTGATCCACATTGGTGCCAAAGGCTTTGCTCATCAGAAGGAAGATGTAAAATACTAATCTCCTAAACAGCGAGGCCAGCCTCACTTGAATTCCTCTGCAACCCTCTGGACTACCACAAAGTTCATAAATACTGTGACTTCCAAATCGTTAGACGTTAAAAACAGGAACAGTACAGTAACATGGGGCATTATGCTTCTCAGTGTAAAGCATTCTTCACTAGTTCCTATCACAGTGCAGACCTGACTGCATTAAATATGCTCAGGAGATTAGTCAATGCTGTCTGTATTTGGTTATGGGAAAGGCTCTCCTTTTTTTCATCCAAAGTGCATAGTGAGAACAAGTCAAAGCATTCCTCTTTTCAGTAAGTGTTTGATAGTCTGATCTAGGCATCCTCCTGAGAATGCAATTCTGACGTCTTGCTCTTTTCCAAAATAAAGTCCTCCAGTTCAGACATTCATCAGCCAGGTAAACAAACTTTGCCAGCAAATAGAAGTCCCACTATTGTAAAGAAAATGGATAAGACAAACAGTACATACGAAGACCCAACCACTGTGTTATTGGGTAATTTATATGGTTGACCTCCAACTTCATTGATGTAAAATCCTATTGGAAATATTAGGGCTGCCATACAGAATAGAATCACTGCAAAAAAAAAAAGAGAAGAAAAAATATGGTCACTGCTGTGTTGAAGTCAAAATATTTACCCTTTCATAGAGCAGTCCAGAAAAAGCAAGCACTGTATTCTGACTAAACTAAAGAGCTGAGATAGTCCAATAGCCAACTCGTGTGAAATGACTGAGTAGGTTTTACCTTGCTTTTAACACTTTCCTCATCTACTCCCAGGAAAGACTGAAATATCCCCATTTCGTTTGTCATTTCAGTCTTGCTCACTAGATCATGAACTGTCTTTACAGAGTAAAAATATGGGGGATGTACTTCTACCACTATCCACAAGATTAGACACAGAGTTCATTACTTCTCCAGTTATTTTAGAGTCACTTTTCCCCAAAGTCAAGACAAACTAACGTTCAACATGGAAGAAACTCCTTTTCTGTTATTGGAGTTGTTTATTTCCAACTGGAGTTGTCCTCTACCATTCTTCCACATAAACTCCTTTTCTGTAAAAGTTTTGCTAAAAATAGAAAACACATAGATCATCATTACAGATTCTCTTAGATTAAAATATACCAGTTTACTGAAGTTATATGAGTGATTCCTTAAGTAATGAATTATCCTTAAGATTTTCCATTGGAACACAAAGAAAGTTTTCAGATTAAGTTAAATCTAAGCTTCTTGGTGAAAAACTTCAAATTCAGACTCCATGAGCAAAGAGAACCAAGCAATGAGGCTTTTTATTTTACCTCAACAGTTAAGACCTATGTACATGGTTCGTGCTTACAACTGACGCCTTGTCAAAAAGGAAACCAGAATTCCCACTAAAGCCATTCATTAGAATTACATTATGGACTTCACAGGCCTTCAGGTACCAACAGTGGCCAACATTCCCCACAGCACATTTCAGTTCTCTGGTCAAATCCAGGAGAGAACATCCTCTCCCAGGTGGTGTAACCACCAGAGGTGCTGTAACCTCTCCCAGATGTAACATACCTTTGGATAAGTAACCCTGAGTAATTTGAATGTAGTGCTATGCAGGGCTCTACTGTCTCGACCAAGGGAATGACCTCCAAATATGGCTCCTCTAAGAGGCAAAGCATTCTTCATAATAAAAAGCATTAGCTTTTGAACTGGTTTGATTGCATATGCAAGAATATACAGTTAGGGTTATCAGTATTAGGATAACACAGAATTTTATCTGATTCTACCAGTTCGATCAACTATTAGTGCTTTACTCTGATTTCACGTCTATGTATTTCAACTTTGTTTCAAGCATTATTTATTGTGAGTGGAACACGGCATCCCAACACCCATTATTGAACCAAATCAAAATTATAGCTGCAGGGAGAGAGGGGTGAGCCTGCTCTGTTCTTCCACCAACCCTGCACAGCCACATCCCACCATCTCCTATCATCGCCCACAGCTAACACTGAAGCCTCTCCTGTCCTTCAAAGTCCACCTATAAACCCAGCCAGAAGGGAAATTCAAGCCAAGTTACAGTGTTTCTGGCTGAAAAAGCACTTTAAATGCAGATTTTTTCAGTTTTCTCACAGTTAACACAGACTGCTGCTTTTCCTTTGTTAGGAAAGGACATAGGTGCTGTCCTTGCCTCCCTTCTCTCTTCTCCACCACCGAGACAGAACAAAGTCTGGGAATGCCGTTCCCTACTTGAGCTTCTCCACAAGTCAAATTTTAAGAAGCAACATTAAAAACCACTGGCAACAGTGGTAGCCATCACCTTGTCAGCAGTGCTGTAGCTGCTTCTCTTTTCAAAGGCACCTAAAACAAATTGAGGTGGTTGCCTGTAGCATTATCAGGACAAAGTCTCCAGTCTTTCCAAAGGAGGAAATGAAGGGTTGGAGCAGCCTCAGTATTTTTTTAATGTAACTTCACTATTGCTTTTCCTGACTAAAAACACACTCCACTTTGTCCAGCTACAGTGTCACATGCCTATACTTAAAACTTTTTTCTTTTTAAATGGACTCCCATGTTTTAGGCAAGAAAAATGTTTATCACGTATTTTATATCTTAATGCTCAAAGGTTATGATCTGCACAGTACACATCTCAGCTTTGAGGAAAAAACACGTTCCATAGAAGAGACTAGTTATGGGCATGACGAATCTGAATCAAAAAGTATCCAAGTAGCACTTGGGCATAAACAGAAAAGGGCAGTTCCATGAGCTATGATCCACATCAGAACATCACCACATTCCCAAACACAGGAAGCAGCTTTCAAACTCCTTGAGCCAAGAGCAGCTGACAAAAGCGAGCAGGACCAAATAAGCAAGTGTTCCACTGGAGGGAGCTCGTCTCTCGCCTTTAATGTAACAGCACCGGAGAGTTTCTCAAGGGGAAGAAAGAGAGCACAAACAAAAAACATCTGGCAACTGCATAGTTACTACATTCTTGCTCAGCGCTACCTCCTTAGGCCATCTACTACAACAAACCCAAAGAACCAGCAACCAGACGTTAAGCATTAAATAACCTAGAAGGTTTTAATCTACATGATTATTGGTCCATGTAATTTCACGCTATGCAATCTAATCCCTAAAGAACGTTTCCCTTTATTTAGTTGTATCTGAGCCAACAGCTGGTCTGTCCGAGGAGAGAAAGCTGGGGTACGCGTTTCTTGAGCAGATCTGTGCAAGCACAGAAGAGCTCTCTACTGGAGTGGGCCAGAAAGCACTGCTTGATGTGTGATCAGTAACGCAACATACAATTAGTAACAGTTTGAACAACATTCTGAGGATGAGTTACATTATCACAACTCAGCACACTTCCTATTACATCCTGTTTGTCCCTGATGAGCATTCCAGTTATTTACAAGCCTTCTATTATATTTTAACAATAACCCACTTCTAGGAAATAGCTTTAGGACTCTGAAAACAACCTGCACTTTCAAGATTAAATCTCCTTTATTACATTCAAGAACTACACAGGCTGGAAAAGTTCTGATGGCCTCATGGATACGGTTGAAGAATAGATCTTTATCCCTCTCTACTACACTGCTGTTCTTTGAGGTGTGCTGTACATACACGCTCCAGTGCTCCCAGGTGTGAGACCTCCCAGCGGCATTGTACACGTCAATGGGAGCGTGTGCCCCCCATCTCCTTGTGTTTCTGCCCCAGGACAGAAGGGTGCAGGTACCTCAGCTCTACCTCCATTCACAGCAGGAGAAAAAAATAAATACTGCAGGCAGTGCGCGGAGTGCTAACGTGCACACACATTTCAAGCATCTACCAGAGAATTAACCAGCCGTCTTTTCTCTTCCACCGTGCACACACACGCACACTGCACACGTGCTGCTGTCAGGGTGTCCAAGCAATTTTTCTTAGTGTGATCTGAATTTTTAGTCTACTGAAATAGCAAATGAAAAACGGATTCATCAAAGTCTCTGTCAGATTCAGAAGCCTGAATTATGGCAAAGTTTTGAGAAGTCATTAAGAAAAGACTGCATAATAAATTTATTTTAAAAAAAGAGAAAAGTAAGGGGAAAATCCAGTATATGAAGCGCTCAGTTAACTTAATGCGTATTCTTTTAGAAAGAGATTTGTAAGCTAGAGGATAGGAATTTCTTATACAAGCTGTAACCCAAATGTAACTCTCCATATCTGGTAGTATCAACTCAATGAATTTTCAGCAACATTTCTAGCGACCCATGAAGAACTTCTCCCTCAAGACAACTTGCTTCTGATTTCAAATTCTTCCTTGGGTAGGAAAATTTGCAGAAAGGACACTTAATGACTACAATATCGGCAAACAAAACTATTTAGGTAAGAAAACACAATCATTTCTAGTCTGCTTCTGGATGGTGGCTGTCAAAAAAAAAAAAAAAAGATCTAGTTCCTGCAATTATTTAGCTTGAAATTGTTTTCAGCATCCAACGACAGCTTCAAAAAATCCAGCATGCAGTGCATTAAAAGAAGGAAAAAGCTATGGTCAAGTCTTTAGAGGGCTCATTATTAGTAACCCCTCGCCTCTTCAGAGACTCGCAACACAGAAAGCAGCACCTGGTACAAATCTTTAATAACGCAATAAGCACTTTATGCACTGGGGAACAGCAGGGACAGACGTTTGCAGGATAGCTACTGGTAGTTAAGAATGTGATTATCCTGCCTCATTTTTACTTGCATTCCAAAAAACAAGTCCATTATACTCATGAACATTTAGATCCTGAGGCAAAAAGAATAACAGCCTCTCTAGTAACTGCTGGAGAAAAGGCAGAACTATGATTTTTCTGTCCAGCATCTCCTCCCTGGGTACATCTCAGTGAAGCATCCAATTCAGTGATAACAGACACAGAATTAATTCCCTTTCTAGCTGTAGCAGATGGTAAGAGACCTGAATCCGTATAAGATGTAAACAGATACTGTAGGAGCTCTGTGAATTCCTGCAATAGCCAGGATAGTTATAATATACATAAGACCACCTAGGCAGCTTCTGCAGAGAATGAGCTCTGGACATGATTTCTAATTATGGAACCTAGCTGGATCTGTCCTAAGGACCATGGACATTACAACGATTGAGATTTACCATAGGTTCACCACATCCTATCTTCTAAACCAGAAGATGGCATAACGAGCACCCTGAAAAGGCAAGGTGTTTACATAAATTCAAAGTAGGGCTCGCAAAAAAAGAGCAGTTTCAGAGGCACAAGGAACAATACCAAAGCCGGGTTACTTTTTTGCTACCGACCTATGCCACTAAGTCACAGGTCACAGGGCATAATTAGTGATGAAGCACTGTAGAAGCTGGGATGGTAGGAGGCAGTTAGGTCACACTTGAGCAACAGTAAATACTGCCATGGAAAGGAATAGCTGCTCAGATCTTTGGCTGCCATGGACACACGAGGCACAGCTGTGAGTTCATTGACGAAGCTCACAAGCACCTGGGCCATACACTAACAAACACCAAGAAGGAACCCACTCTTCATTCCTTTGGTATTCCATTCCATACAGGTAACAGGACTCAAACATCAGTGATAGCTTTGATAGTATCTATGCCCAAAGTGACCTTTCCTATCACATCAGTAAGAACACTGTAATGCTTGAAAGACTACAGAAAGTGAAGGAGAACTTTCACATTTGCCTTCAGAAGACTTGTGTCACTCCTGCAGTATGACTTGGAGGAAGGAAATACCTCTCCTTTCCACAAAGCTGTTTTGCAGAGAAGCCAGAAAGACAAGTGAAGTAAAACAACCAACAGCTGAGGAAGGATGCAAATGCTGTGCTAGTAAATATTCTCTCGGTCTATCACTTTAGAAGTGTGTATAGGAAAGAGAACTGACAGATCAAACTTTTGTCCTTCATGTGTCCCTTGGCTAAACAAGATAGACAAGACCGCTTTCAGCAGTAATTCACATTTATAGGTACATGGCTGAAAAAATCTGCAGTCATCTGCTAGCACCTGTACTAGGCGGCTGAGTCTTGAAGTTGCTATCAGAAGAGATGCAATACAACTATGAAGTTTTCCCTGCTCTCTCTCCCCAGTTACACACATTTTCATCTTATAGCACTTCACAGGAAGGATCTGTTCATGGTATTCCAGTTGATTTCACGTGCTTACATGTTTCCTAATACTAATCTACAAACAGGTTACTAATTTGTGTTGCCATCCAATGAACCACAGGAGTCACCCTCATCAATTTTTTTAAAAATACAGACCTCTTCCTCCCATTCACTTCACTTTTTCAAGTGATTTCTCTTACAAGTGAGCTAAGCGACAAACATTTCCCATCGTCATCGCTAACAGGAATGCAAAGGTCACAGAGTCATGTGTATTAGAGATGAATACCAAAGACACTGAATATTAGAATTTTGGCAACGTAGTAATCATATTTTAATTGAATTATGAATAATTCTAACTTGAAAATTAACAAATTAGTATGTTTCATTATTAAACATCTCATAACAAAAAGGCAAGTGCTGCAATAAAGGAATGTCCTTCTATATTTAGACTTATAATAATGGACCTGTTGCAAGCCTAAAGACATCTACAGAAAAAAACAGCTTTAGGGTATCCGTTTTCTTGGCTGAACTAACCATCACAATTGTAGGAAACTAAAGATGCAGGGATGGGATGATTTAAGATATTTAAAAAAAAAAAAAAACAAACAAAAAATCCAAAAAGCCACAACATTAAGATATGTAAAGCCCCAAACAGAAGCTCTGAATTAAGAAAAAAAAAATGAGTAAATAAATTGCGGTATCAACTATTAATATATAGTATTCCAAAAAACCCTCTTTACCCTAGAGCCTTGACTTCAGCTTACTATAAGCATCTTAATTCTATATGGCATTTTGAGTTTAAACCCTCCCTGCATACATACATGAAATATGTATAGATAAACAAGGGCACTTGAAAAGCTGGGATGGAATATTCAGTAATACTCATGTCTGTTATTTTAATCATTCACCGGAAAATAAATAAAAGTCAATCACAACGGATACAGCATTTCAATAGCTCCATTGTCTGCAAGAGCTGCACTATTAATTTTATATGCTGTGTAGCAAAGTTGTCAGAAGGATGGCTTTGATTGTACAAGTGCTTCAGTGAAGTACCTTTGTTGAAGCTGAGCACTTTTTTATGTTATTCCCTTCCCCAAAACAAGGTTAAATCTCATTCATATTAGATATCATTACACGTCACAAAGTTACATTAAACCTTATTTATGCCTCTGTAAACCACAAACTTGCATTTTCTAGTTAGCGTTCACACTACCTTTAGTGGTATGTCATAATTCAAGTCAATTTAAAAGCCCTCAGGTTTTGAGTTTTTTCATGCTGTCATCCCCACCATTAGGGCACCATTTCACAGTTGGGCTAAGCCTGTAACACACACCAAGAAAAGGAAGTTTGAAAGTTATTCCCCTTATTCGTTACAACTGTTTTTCTTTTGCCCTGAAGTAGCCATAGGATATGTTTCCCTGTGTGGAAACACAGGGCTGCCAGAGAAGGCTCAGCTGGGAGCAGTTACACTGGTGCTCATACAGAGCAGAATCCAGGGAGGCAGAAAAACACTACTGTTCCTCCCTCCAGCTAAAGCACTGCTGCGGGTCACTTATGGAAGCAAAAGTCTCAGCGCTGAGAAGCACAGCAGATGCTCTGCAGTGGGCAATCTTCCTGCATCGCCAATTAGATGCAGATATTCTGAATAAAACACATGCTGTGAGCATGAAGCAGGACTGAACCAGCATCAACCCTGAATGAGGTGTTCATGAGACACCTGAAGTAGGGATGGATTTCAGACTGTAGTAAGTCTCAGATGTATCAACTGTCTCTTCTTCCTCAGGGAGGGAATTTTCAGTCATTCCTTTCTGCTAGGAATAAGTCCTAGATATATGGGAGCAGGGAAGTATGAAAGACCAACATACACAGAGTTCAGGACTGACCTCCTCTATCCCTGCTCATTTTCTTAGGTCAATTAACGGCACTGCCCAAGGAAAGTAAAGGGGTCAGGCCTTCCTTTCTCTCACCTTGGGCCACAGACTATTATTCCCTCTGAGTTACAGTCACTTAAGATACCAAGTCCTTGATTTTTGAAGAGTTTTATTTTTCCCCCAGATTGGTATTTAAAGAGAGGAATGCTTTGTATAGTAAGAGCCCTAAGCACTGCTCCTTGACAACACTCTAGTGCTATTTGAGACTCCACCAGTTTATCCTGCATACAGGTCAACTGTGTAGTTGAGGTCACTTACTTCCAGTGAAAGCTATCCAGCGGGCATATTTAGTAGCTTCTCTTCGCCAGTGGGAAGCCACCAGCAAACCACATGTGACAGTTAGTGAAATGATTCCCATAATGATGAAAAATAACGTAGTGACCCACTCAGGAGGCAGCCGTGGAGGAATACAGGTCCTGTCACGTCCATGGATGGTTTGACACTGTCGCACAAGGCCAACTGTGAGAGCACCTGAAAATACATAGCAGAGAGGCAAGTAAACTTTCAAAATCCTCTCTGAGGGGCGCTCAATTGCAAACCAAAGCTCAGAATTGTAAAAAAATAAGGGATTCTTTCTTTGTTGAACCTTAGTAAGCCTTTCAAACACAGAGGATGGGGGGGCATGCTTCATACATCTATCTATGTGTACCTTCATCATGTGCTTGCACAAGTTGAAGTGAGATGGCTGCAAGCTGTATCTGGTTCTTGAGTGGCAATCAAGGTCTAATCAAAGGGATAAAGCACTCCTATAAAGCCTGCCAATATCAGCTGAAGCGGTAGCTGAGTCGAGCAGAGGATCACTCCCTCATCCGTGCAAGAAGAAATACTTCTATAATTTAACAAAATGAGCTGCAGAGCCCTACAATGCCTTTAATTGTCTAATGCCTTCTCTCCTCATCTGTAAATACAGCTTTAATCCTTAAAGTCTTGCAGCAGAAACTGCATTTAATTCATATCAAGATTTTAGGAACGTTACAAAAAAACCCCACTTCTTGACAATATTTGAGAATATTGACAATATTTGAGAGACTGGTCAATCCTTTAGACAGCTAATGAGTTACTACCCACACAAACTGGGATATCTATACAAACGATCTACCAAAAGGATAAGATTGGTGCAGAAACCATAAAGTTTTACACAAAATGAGGTATTTTCTATTAAGTAACAAAAAAAAAATGATTTAAAATCCAATTCAGTGCTTTTGAGACTCATAGAGAAGCTTTTAGTAAGCTTTAATACTGAAGTTCTCTTTTTTTGGGGAAAATCTTAACTCAAAATTAACATGCAAGATTAAAATCTATTTCTTCCAGTGTTTCCTAAACATTAAGTCCTATATTTTTCAATTTTGTCCCTTCTGTTTTCCTAAATATTCACAATTGTCCTTTATCTAAACTAGGAGCAAAACCCAACAGTGTATATTAGAGTCAACATCTTCCTCCACAAATTATTGCAAGTAAATACTGTCATAGCATTGACCTGTTTAAAACAAAAAGAGGGCACTTACAAACAATTAAGACAATAAGACTTGGAAGCTTAGGTTTAGCATGTCTTTTGGAGGGAGAAACAACTGTCACATTTTTAGCTTCTTTTTGGAAAAAAAAAAAACAACACACCCATGACACCAAGAAGGTAGAACCAGTCCTAGCACCCTGCAGCCAGTTTCTACAAGTGCTCAGATGCCGCCTGCTTACACCTCAGCAATGAGAACCCACAGGATCTGCTTCTGAGCTTAAAGACATCGGGTCAGGAGGCAGAGTACCACATTGTTATTAGATGCAGCACTTCTGATACACTCTTAGAGAATGAGAAGAAGCAAGGGCAAAGCCATTGCTGAATGTGTTCTGTTGAAGCATTCCTGTAATTTCTGTTTAGACTATAAATTTTTAGCCCTATTCAAATTCATCCTTTTAATGACATATTCATCAACTGAAAGATTCAGAGATGAATTTTCAGCTAAAAGTTGAAGTAAAATCCTTTAACAAAGTGTCATTTACAAAATGAACAAAACTGGCGTTTTCTACTCCAGATACACAGCAATCACACCCTTACTGTGCACCGGGATTACGCGAACCCGAGCCAGCGTCATGAGTGATCCTGCACAGCTCCCGTACCTGCACGGTTTTACATGAACTGCTTCTCAGATGCTTTTTCACAGCCTGCAATATTTTCATTTTGCATCAGCTGCTGAGGCAGAGGGGAGACATGCAAGTGTCCTTAAATGTCAACCCCCCTGAAACACACACATTGCAGAACCTCATACAAAACACTAAGCAGTTTCCTATAAGTTTGGGGATAAAGAGGCCGCTCACTGCAGCACCACAGAAGAGGAAATTAATCCCAATGGCTCTGCGAGACTAGGATTTGACAACAATTTTACTGTTCTTACTGTAGAAGTCAGTTTTTTCTAAACTGCAATTCTCATCTAAAGAATGACTTCATAGAAATTACATCACACGCTCAATAGATGTTTTCTGAATTCAGAGACCTCTCTTGAATCCCATGGCAATAATTTAGCACTTTTTTTAACTTTGGCAAAAGCAACAGTGATAAGAACCACTGTGCTGGCCTCCATTCCATTCTGTGTGTTAACTGAAGAACAGTTGCTACACATGAGCGTGTATTAGAAAGAGACAACTAACTCGTCTTTCAAATGCAATTTGTGGTTTATATTGAAGACATTTTTCAATTAACAAGAGCACATTTAACATGTCAGATTCAGAGAGGACCAAAGCTAAGTCCAGCAGTGCTATATCTAGAGGAAACAGAAGAGAACTCCATCTTGAACTACTATTTTTGAAGCAATTTTTCTTGTTTATCAACATCTACTTCTCCAAAAGTTGATTTTCTCAAAAAAAAACAAACCAAAAAACACCCACCCAAACCCCACCCAACAAACCCACAGCTGAAAATGAAAAAAAAAAAAAAAAAAGAAAAA